>JAVTVJ010002658.1:0-15614 GCA_034509425.1 Eopsaltria australis
GACCCAGAAATGGCCCCAAATATAGACCCAAAAATGGCTCCAAAATGGCCCAAAAAATAGCTCCAAAATGGAGCCAGAAATGGCACGAAAAATGACCCAGAATTGGCCGGAAAATGATCCAAAAATTCCCCCTATAAATGACCCAAAAATAGGCCCAAAGTAGCCCCAAAAAATGACCCAAACTGACCCCAAATGGCCCAACATATCGCCCCAAAAATGCCCCAAAAATTGACCAAAATATGGCCCTAAGCTATGACCCAAAATTGGCCGTAAAATAACCCAGAAATTCCCCCATTAATGACACAAATATAGGCCCAAAAGGTATCCGAAAATGGCCCCAAAAATGATTTGACCCAAAAATGGCCTCAAAAATTGACCCAAAAATCACCCAAAAATTGCCTTAAAAGACGACCCAAAAATAACCTAAAAATGGCCCAAAAAGAGCCAGAAAAATGGACTCAAACATGACTCAAAAAATGATCCAAATATGGGCCCAAAATGCCCCCAAAATGGCCCCAAACTTGACAGAAAAATGGCCCAAAACAATGACCTAAATATGGGCCAAAAATGACCCCAAAATGACCCCTAAATGGCTCAGAAATGGCCCAAAACTAGCCTCAAAATGGCGACAAAAATGGCCCCAAAAATGACCCAGAATTGGCTGTAAAATAACCCAGAAATTCCTCCTATAAATGACACAAATATAGGCTCAAAATAGCCCCGAAAAATGACCCAAAAATGACACAAAAATGGCCCAAAGATAGACCCAAAACCGACTCAAAAATTGACCCAAATATGGGCCCAAAAGGTCTCCGAAAATGGCCCCAAAAATGATTCTAAAGTGACCCAAAAATGGCCTCAAAAATAGCCCCAAAAATCACCCAAAAATTGCCTTAAAAGACGACCCAAAACTGACCCAAAAATGGCCCAAACAATGCCCTGACCTTGACAGAAAAATGGCTCAATACAGTCAGCTAAATATAACCCATAAATAGCGCAAAAATTACCCAAATATAGACCCAATAACGCCTCAAAATGATCCCAAAAATGACTCAAAAATGACTCAGAATTGGCAGGAAAATGATCCGAAAATTCCCCCTTAAATGACACAAAAAAAGGCCCAAAATAGCCCCAAAAAATGACCCAAGAATGACCCAAAAATGGCCCAAAAATGGCCCTAAAATGACTCAGAAATTGACCAAAATATGGCCCTAAACAATGACCCAAAATTGGCCGTAAAATAACCCAGAAATTCCCCCTATTAATGACACAAAAATGACCCCAAAAGGTCTCCGAAAATGGCCCCAAAAATGATTCTAAAGTGACCCAAAAATGGCCTCAAAAATAGCCCTAAAAATCACCCAAAAATTGCCTTAAAAGACGACCCAAAACTGACCCAAAAATGGCCCAAACAATGCCCTGACCTTGACAGAAAAATGGCTCAAAACAGTCAGCTTAATATAACCCATAAATAGCGCAAAAATGACCCAAATATAGATCCATTAACGCCTCAAAATGATCCCAAAAATGACTCAAAAATGACTCAGAATTGGCCGGAAAATGATCCGAAAATTCCCCCTTAAATGACACAAAAAAAGGCCCAAAATAGCCCCAAAAAATGACCCAAGAATGACCCGAAAATGGCCCAAAAATGGCCCCAAAAATGACTCAGAAATTGACCCAAATATGGGCCTCAAAATCACCCGGAAAATAACCCAGAAATGGCCCAAAATAGAGACCCAGAAATGGCCCCAAATAATGACCCAAAAATGGCTCCAAAATGGCCCCAAAATCAACCAAAAATTGCCTTAAAAGACCACCCAAAAATTACCTAAAAATGGCCCAAAAAGAGCCAGAAAAATGGACTCAAACATGACTCAAAAAATGATTCAAATATGGGCCCAAAATGGCCCCAAAATGGCCCCAAACTTGACAGAAAAATGGCCCAAAACAATGACCTAAATATGGGCCAAAAACGACCCAAAAATGACCCCAAAATGACCCCAAAATGGCTCAAAAATGACCCAAAACTAGCCTCAAAATGGCGACAAAAATGGCCCCAAAAATGACCCAGAATTGGCTGTAAAATAACCCAGAAATACCTCCTATAAATGACACAACTATAGGCCCAAAATAGCCCCGAAAAATGACCCAAAAATGACACAAAAATGGCCCAAAGATAGACCCAAAAACGACTCAAAAATTGACCAAATATGGGCCCAAAAGGTCTCCGAAAATGGCCCCAAAAATGATTCTAAAGTGACCCAAAAATGGCCTCAAAAATAGCCCCAAAAATCACCCAAAAATTGCCTTAAAAGACGACCCAAAACTGACCCAAAAATGGCCCAAACAATGCCCTGACCTTGACAGAAAAATGGCTCAATACAGTCAGCTAAATATAACCCAAAAATAGCGCAAAAATGACCCAAATATAGACCCAATAACGCCTCAAAATGATCCCAAAAATGACTCAAAAATGACTCAGAATTGGCCGGAAAATGATCCGAAAATTCCCCCTTAAATGACACAAAAAAAGGCCCAAAATAGCCCCAAAAAATGACCCAAGAATGACCCAAACATGGCCCAAAAAATGGCCCCAAAAATGAATCAGAAATTGACCCAAATATGGGCCCAAAAATCACCCGGAAAATGACCCAGAAATGGCCCCAAATATAGACCCAAAAATGGCTCCAAAATGGCCCCAAAAATAGCCCCAAAATGGAGCCAGAAATGGCACGAAAAATGACCCAGAATTGGCCGGAAAATGATCCAAAAATTCCCCCTATAAATGACCCAAAAATAGGCCCAAAGTAGCCCCAAAAAATGACCCAAACTGACCCAAAATGGCCCAACATATCGCCCCAAAAATGCCCCAAAAATTGACCAAAATATGGCCCTAAACAATGACCCAAAATTGGCCGTAAAATAACCCAGAAATTCCCCCTATTAATGACACAAAAATGACCCCAAAAGGTATCCGAAAATGGACCCAAAAATGATTCGAAAGTCACCCAAAAATGGCCTCAAAAATGGCCCCAAAAATCACCCAAAAATTGCCATAAAAGACGACCCAAAAATTACCTAAAAATGGCCCAAAAAGAGCCAGAAAAATGGACTCAAACATGACTCAAAAAATGATCCAAATATGGGCCCAAAATGCCCCCAAAATGGCCCCAAACTTGACAGAAAAATGGCCCAAAATAATGACCTAAATATGGGCCAAAAATGACCCAAAAATGACCCCTAAATGGCTCAAAAATGACCCAAAACTAGCCTCAAAATGGCGACAAAAATGGCCCCAAAAATGACCCAGAATTGGCTGTAAAATAACCCAGAAATTCCCCCTATAAATGACACAAATATGACCCCAAAAGGTCTCCGAAAATAGCTCCAAAAATGATTCCAAAATGACCCAAAAATGGCCTCAAAAATTGCCCCAAAAATCACCCAAAAATTGCCTTAAAAGACGACCCAAAAATTACCTAAAAATGGCCCAAAAAGAGCCAGAAAAATGGACTCAAACATGACTCAAAAAATGATCCAAATATGGACCCAAAATGGCCCCCAAAATAGCCCGAAACTTGACAGAAAAATGGCCCAAAACTATGACCTAAAAAGACGACCCAAAAATGACCCCAAAATGACCCCAAAATGACCCCAAAATGGCTCAAAAATGACCCAAAACTAGCCTCAAAATGGCGACAAAAATGGCCCCAAAAATGACCCAGAATTGGCTGTAAAATAACCCAGAAATTCCTCCTATAAATGACACAAATATAGGCCCAAAATAGCCCCGAAAAATGACCCAAAAATGACACAAAAATGGCCCAAAGATAGACCCAAAAACGACTCAAAAATTGACCCAAATATGGGCCCAAAAGGTCTCCGAAAATGGCCCCAAAAATGATTCTAAAGTGACCCAAAAATGGCCTCAAAAATAGCCCCAAAAATCACCCAAAAATTGCCTTAAAAGACGACCCAAAACTGACCCAAAAATGGCCCAAACAATGCCCTGACCTTGACAGAAAAATGGCTCAAAACAGTCAGCTAAATATAACCCAAAAATAGCGCAAAAATTACCCAAATATAGACCAATAACGCCTCAAAATGATCCCAAAAATGACTCAAAAATGACTCAGAATTGGCCGGAAAATGATCCGAAAATTCCCCCTTAAATGACACAAAAAAAGGCCCAAAATAGCCCCAAAAAATGAGCCAAAAATCATTCGAAATTGGCCCAAAAAATGGCCCTAAAATGACTCAGAAATTGACCCAAATATGGGCCCAAAAATCACCCCGAAAATGACCCAGAAATGGCCCCAAATATAGACCCAGAAATGGCCCCAAATATAGACCCAAAAACGGTTCCAAAATGGCCCCAAAAATTGTTGTAGATAGGGACAGGCAGACGGAAGATCTCGCGATGTGACTAAAAGCAAAGGGCAGCAGTGAATCTCCCTCCCTTCATTCCTGCATGATAAGAGATCACCCGAAGTATGCAACCCCTCCTAACCCCAGTAGTTTTCCACTCCTTACTAACCCTAGCTATCCCACCGTCCCCTTTCTGACGTAGTGAAGCCCCCTAGACTATTTAACCTCATGAGATAAGATAATAAACGCCATTTGACCATCCACCACATTGGTGTCTGTGTGTCTGTGGACCGAGTGGCTCGGGTGAGGCCGGGCTGCCGTGCTGTCGTTCTTGAACCAGGTCGCCTGCCTTCATAGCAGAGGGCAACATAGTGGTGCCGAAACCCGGGAAGAAGAAAAAGAGCTCAGGCAACGGGATTCACCTGGACAAGAGGCAGCGGCTGGAGCAGCCAAGCTGACTTCCGGTGGGGCAGACGTCCCCAAAGGACCTGCGGTCACTATGGAGACCGTCGCAAAGGTCGTGAGTCTACTTTATAAGCAGTGGGGTATTAAGTGTAAGCTCAAGGATTTTTATATTGCTATTGCAAAACTCCTGGAGCTTGGGGCGATTGAGCGTCCAGCAGAAATATTACACCCGGAGGTGGGGGGGAAATGTACCAATGTTTTAGCCGAGGATACTAAATCCTCGGGCAGCGGCAAAAGTCTCAAAGCGTGGGGGAAAGTAGAAACGGCTTTACGCCAAGCGCTGGAACAACAAGAGACTTGGAAAGCTGCACGTGCATGTTTATTAGCTACTCCTAAGCTGGGGGTAGGAGCAATAACACAGACCGACCCCGAGAGCGGTCTATCTGAGAGCGGGGGTTCGCGGGGACCGGGCGCGCTTCCCTACTCACCGGACCCGAATCCAAATGCCCCAAGGCCCCCAGAAAACTTCCCGACCCTTCCGCCGAGCCCGCCGGATCCACCCCCTGCCGCAGAAACTTCCCAAACGTCCGCGGTTTCCCCAACCGTCCCTCCGCCGCCGGTTAGCGATCCAATGCTGGAAGCGCAGCAATACGCGCGATCTTTTTGGGAGGGATTGGCAACCGAAGCCAGGGAAACCGAGAGGGCAGCTAGAGAGGAAGCGCGGGTGAACCCCCCTCCCCCGCCCTATGCAGTTCAAAATGGCGCGGGCGACCAAGGAGATGGGCGGGGCCAGGGTTTCAGCGGCGGGAACGAGCAACGATTGTGAGTGTTCGCTGCTGCGCATGCGTGGGAAGAGGGAGCTGCAAACGCGCGGGCACGGGAGAGCGGCAGAGAGCGCATGCCCAGTCAAGAGCCGTGCTCAATGCCGTTACCATTTCAGGGAGAGCCCTCCCCTTGCGGGAGGCAGGGCAAGCCCAGGGGGCGGGACCGGCACCACCCCCGGGGGGAGGAGCGGGGCCGGAGCCGCAAGAAAAGGCACGGAATCCCGGAAGTGCTCTGGCAGTTGACTTCCGGCTCTGAGTCCGACAACAGCTCCGCTAGCTTTACTGAGTTATCAGAAACTGACGGGGACACAGAGTCGGAAGAAGCAGAGCTATCACAATCTGAAACGAAAACAAATAAAGTTTTGAATTACGCCAGAAAGCAATCACAATACAAATTCACCGACTAGAGAAAGATAAAAATAGCCTGTGCAGAATGGGTGCCCTCGGCTACAGTTCATGCTTTCCCGGTGAGGGCCACTGGGCAAGACGGAACACTGATACCCTGATCGGTCATGCAGATGCCTCCCAGATAAGTAGTTTAGCCGAGTCTGACTCTAACCCAGTCTTTCGTGTGGTAGAAGCTACCTTTCTTTCCCTGAACGAATCCAACCCGAACCTAACTGATTCCTGCTGGCTTTGCTATGATGTTAAACCCCCCTTCTACGAAGGAGTCGCTTTAAATATCCCCTTCAGTTACTCCACAGCCGACTCCCCTCACCAGTGCAGGTGGGATACTCCCCGCAGAGGAATCACCCTGAGTCAAGTCACGGGTCAGGGCCGATGTTTTGGCAATGCAACCTTAGCAAAGAAAGGCAACATCTGCACCAAAGTTGTCAAGCCCAACAGAAAGAATAAGTGGGTGGTTCCATCCGCATCTGGGATGTGGGTTTGTCAGCGATCTGGAGTGAGTCCTTGTGTGTCTCTTGCCAAATTCAATGATTCCACTGACTTTTGTGTCCAAGTTCTAATTGTTCCTAGGGTCCTGTACCATACAGACGAAGAGATGTACCACCTCTTTGAGAAACCCGACCGGCTCCACAAAAGAGAACTGATAACAGGTGTAACTATTGCAATGCTGCTCGGCCTGGGAGCAGCCGGAACGGCCACGGGTGTCTCAGCTCTTGCGACCCAACACCAAGGACTGTCTCAGCTACAAATGACCATCGATGAGGACTTGCAGAGGATCGAGAAATCCATCTCCTTTCTAGAGAAATCAGTTTCTTCACTCTCAGAAGTGGTCTTGCAGAACAGGCGAGGATTGGACCTCTTGTTCATGCAACAAGGAGGCTTGTGTGCTGCCTTGAAAGAGGAATGCTGCTTTTATGCAGACCACACAGGAGTCGTCAGAGACTCCATGGCAGAGCTCCGAGATAGGCTAGCTCGGAGACAGAAAGACAGGGAAGCCCAACAGAGCTGGTTTGAGTCCTGGTTCAATCAATCACCATGGCTCACCACACTAATTTCCACCTTGGTAGGTCCATTGGCAATGTTGCTTTTAGTTTTTACCTTTGGACCATGCCTGCTGAACAAACTAGTCTCTTTCATCCAGACCCGTCTGGAACGGGCCAACATTCTGTTTTTAGAACATCAACAAATGCTGTAATCCAAACTGTAAACACTGCCAATCGCAAGACTTTTCTAACTTGCCTTGCGAAATCTACTCAGGTATACCAAACCCCTTTTCCCTTGTCAAGTTACTACCTCGTACCTCACTTCAGTGCATATACCTATGACTACCTCATTCATTTGTGAAGAAAGGGGGGGGAAGTGTGGTAGATAGGGACAGGCGGACGGAAGATCTCGCGATGTGACGGAAAGCAAAGGGCAGCAGTGAATGTCCCTCCCTTCATTCCTGCATGATAAGAGATCACCCGAAGTATGCAACCCCTACTGAACCCAGTAGTTTTCCACTCCTTACTAACCCTAGCTATCCCACCGTCCCCTTTCTGACGTAGTGAAGCCCCCTAGACTATTTAACCTCATGAGATAAGATAATAAACGCCATTTGACCATCCACCACATTGGTGTCTGTGGACCGAGTGGCTCGGGTGAGGCCGGGCTGCCGTGCTGTCGTTCTTGAACCAGGTCGCCTGCCTTCATAGCAGAGGGCAACATAGTGGTGCCGAAACCCGGGAAGAAGAAGAGCTCGCGCAACAGGATTCACCTGGACAAGAGGCAGCGGCCAGGGCAGCCAAGCTGACTTCCGGTGGGGCACACGTCCCCAAAGGACCCGCGGTCACTATGGAGACCGTCGCAAAGGTCGTGAGTCTACTTTATAAGCAGTGGGGTATTAAGTGTAAGCTCAAGGATTTTTATATTGCTATTGCAAAACTCCTGGAGCTTGGGGCGATTGAGCGTCCAGCAGAAATATTACACCCGGAGGTGGGGGGGAAATGTACCAATGTTTTAGCCGAGGATACTAAATCCTTGGGCAGCGGCAAAAGTCTCAAAGCGTGGGGGAAAGTAGAAACGGCTTTACGCCAAGATCGGGAACAACAAGAGACTTGGAAAGCTGCACGTGCATGTTTATTAGCTACTCCTAAGCTGGGGGTAGGAGCAATAACAAAGACCGACCCCGAGAGCGGTCTATCTGAGAGCGGGGGTTCGCGGGGACCGGGCGCGCTTCCCTACTCACCGGACCCGAATCCAAATGCCCCAAGGCCCCCAGAAAACTTCCCGACCCTTCCGCCGAGCCCGCCGGATCCACCCCCTGCCGCAGAAACTTCCCAAACGTCCGCGGTTTCCCCAACCGTCCCTCCGCCGCCGGTTAGCGATCCAACGCTGGAAGCGCAGCAATACGCGCGATCTTTTTGGGAGGGATTGGCAACCGAAGCCAGGGAAACCGAGAGGGCAGCTAGAGAGGAAGCGCGGGTGAACCCCCCTCCCCCGCCCTATGCAGTTCAAAATGGCGCGGGCGACCAAGGAGATGGGCGGGTCCAAGGTTTCAGCGGCGGGAACGAGCAACGATTGCGAGTGTTCGCTGCTGCGCATGCGCGGGAAGAGGGAGCTGCAAACGCGCGGGCACGGGAGAGCGGCAGAGAGCGCATGCCCAGTCAAGAGCCGTGCTCAATGCCGTTACCATTTCAGGGAGAGCCCTCCCCTTGCGGGAGGCAGGGCAAGCCCAGGGGGCGGGACCGGCACCACCCCCGGGGGGAGGAGCGGGGCCGGAGCCGCAAGAAAAGGCACGGAATCCCGGAAGTGCTCTGGCAGTTGACTTCCGGCTCTGAGTCCGACAACAGCTCCGCTAGCTTTACTGAGTTATCAGAAACTGACGGGGACACAGAGTCGGAAGAAGCAGAGCTATCACAATTTGAAACGAAAACAAATAAAGTTTTGAATTACGCCAGAAAGCAATCACAATACAAATTCACCGACTAGAGAAAGATAAAAATAGCCTGTGCAGAATGGTGCCCTCGGCTACAGTTCATGCTTTCCCGGTGAGGGCCACTGGGCAAGACGGAACACTGATACCCTGATCGGTCATGCAGATGCCTCCCAGATAAGTAGTTTAGCCGAGTGTCGTGGTTTTAGTTCGCTTATTCAGGTTTGTGGCTAAATGCCAGCACACTTACCTAAATTTACTTGATTGCTTGTTGTGAGATAAGGATTAGGAGTAGGCAAAGCAGGCTCAAACTTTATAAAGTACAAAGAAGTTTTATTAATATATCTAAGACAAAGGGAAAAAAAAAAAAAAACTCAAGAAAAAAAACCAGAACAAACTCCCCAGACCACCCCTCCTTCCCCACCTCTCCATTTCATTCTCCCTGACAACATACAAAAGACAACACTTTGACCTCTAGTCAGTTTACCACCTCAGAAACAGCTCTTGTTCCAGTTCATTTAGGGAGAGAAGTTTCTTTTGCTTAGACCATGGATCTTCTGTAAGAAAAATACAGTTTTTATGGGTCTTCTGCCTCACCATTAACCGCCGCCCGGAGCAAAGTCCAACTTAATGGTGGATCTCTCCCACACCAGTAGCCTTCCCACAGCCACTATGGTGGGTTATGAACAGTCCACAGGGTACCTGTTTTAAGGATGCCAGTTCAATTGCAGCAACAAAGAAAAATCCTTTCTTCTGTGCTTAGCAGCACAGGTTCTCTTGACAACTCAGGTTCTCTAGCATTCTCCCCGGGACCAGGGCTCTGAGTCACAGCCTCTCCTCTCTCTTGGTTCTAGTTTCTCATCAGGCTGTACTTTTTCAACACTTACTTGTCTGTACTTAGGTATTTCAGTTCATTGGCTGCAATAAGAACCTCACATCCCCCTTTGGACTATATCTTCATATATTACAGAGAATTTATTAGCTCAGTCCCCAACCATGGTTCTCCAAAAGAGTTTTCAGCTTCACTCTTGAAGCAACTTCTCATGCACCTCCCTTTTGAGTATCAGTTCTGCTTTCTTCACTGACTGTAAAGTCTCTGCGCTGCACTATGTAGATGTCTTCACTCGTTCCTCTCTCTGCGAGGAAGGATGGATGTCTGTGAGTTTAGTCCAGGCATGGAGAGAGTTAATCTCTGTCTCTCTCTCTCCGGCAGTGTGAGGATCACGTGCTCTTTGCCGGGCTGCTTGAACAGGTCCGAGCTGGATGCCAGACGCTCTCAAGAGTCTCTGCCCGGCTCTGCGGAGCTGGCTCGGCCTGGTAGGGCCATCTGGGCCCGGGATGACAGGGCAGGGCCTGGCCCGAGCTGGATGGAGTCCGGCCCGGTCCTTGCCTGGCCCGGCTCTCCCTCTTGTGTAGCTGACACACCGGCTGAGCTGGATTTGCTGAAAATTCCAATCGTTTCCTCCCCCATGCCTGCCCGGCTGCAGCGGCACGGCTGCCGTAAAAACCTCCCTTCCCCCCCCCATCCCTCCTTTGGAAAGGCGGGAGGGGGGGGGGAAGCGCTTGGGCCTCACCAGTGAGAGAAGCAGGAGCTGCTCCTCTCTACACAGCAGCAGCAGGTCCAAAGAGGAAGAGCGTCAGAGAGTCTCTGCTTATATATGGTTTTTTCCTTGAAGGCGGACCAACTTTTTAATTGGTTTACCTACCTATCAATTCTTAAAACTACCTGATTATTGGCTCTCTCTCTCGCAGGAAGGAAGTTGTATTTCTTCCTGCATTCCTGCAGCCCAGATCACTTCCTAGATTTTGACCCCTCTGGCCTAACCCAGGACACCGAGTCTGACTCTAACCCAGTCTTTCGTATGGTAGAAGCTACCTTTCTTTCCCTGAACGAATCCAACCCGAACCTAACTGATTCCTGCTGGCTTTGCTATGATGTTAAACCCCCCTTCTACGAAGGAGTCGCTTTAAATATCCCCTTCAGTTACTCCACAGCCGACTCCCCTCACCAGTGCAGGTGGGATACTCCCCGCAGAGGAATCACCCTGAGTCAAGTCACGGGTCAGGGCAGATGTTTTGGCAATGCAACCTTAGCAAAGAAAGGCAACATCTGCACCAAAGTTGTCAAGCCCAACAGAAAGAATAAGTGGGTGGTTCCATCCGCATCTGGGATGTGGGTTTGTCAGCGATCTGGAGTGAGTCCTCGTGTGTCTCTTGCCAAATTCAATGATTCCACTGACTTTTGTGTCCAAGTTCTAATTTTCCTAGGGTCCTGTACCATACAGACGAAGAGATGTACCACCTCTTTGAGAAACCCGACCGGCTCCACAAAAGAGAACTGATAACAGGTGTAACTATTGCAATGCTGCTCGGCCTGGGAGCAGCCGGAACGGCCACGGGTGTCTCAGCTCTTGCGACCCGACACCAAGGACTGTCTCAGCTACAAATGACCATCGATGAGGACTTGCAGAGGATCGAGAAATCCATCTCCTTTCTAGAGAAATCAGTTTCTTCACTCTCAGAAGTGGTCTTGCAGAACAGGCGAGGATTGGACCTCTTGTTCATGCAACAAGGAGGCTTGTGTGCTGCCTTGAAAGAGGAATGCTGCTTTTATGCAGACCACACAGGAGTCGTCAGAGACTCCATGGCAGACCTCCGAGATAGGCTAGCTCGGAGACAGAAAGACAGGGAAGCCCAACAGAGCTGGTTTGAGTCCTGGTTCAATCAATCACCATGGCTCACCACACTAATTTCCGCCTTGGTAGGTCCATTGGCAATGTTGCTTTTAGTTTTTACCTTTGGACCATGCCTGCTGAACAAACTAGTCTCTTTCATCCAGACCCGTCTGGAACGGGCCAACATTCTGTTTTTAGAACATCAACAAATGCTGTAATCCAAACTGTAAACACTGCCAATCGCAAGACTTTCTAACTTGCCTTGCGAAATCTACTCAGGTATACCAAACCCCTTTTCCCTTGTCAAGTTACTACCTCGTACCTCACTTCAGTGCATATACCTATGACTACCTCATTCATTTGTGAAGAAAGGGGGGGGGAAGTGTGGTAGATAGGGACAGGCGGACGGAAGATCTCGCGATGTGACGGAAAGCAAAGGGCAGCAGTGAATGTCCCTCCCTTCATTCCTGCATGATAAGAGATCACCCGAAGTATGCAACCCCTACTGAACCCAGTAGTTTTCCACTCCTTACTAACCCTAGCTATCCCACCGTCCCCTTTCTGACGTAGTGAAGCCCCCTAGACTATTTAACCTCATGAGATAAGATAATAAACGCCATTTGACCATCCACCACATTGGTGTCTGTGTGTCTGTGGACCGAGTGGCTCGGGTGAGGCCGGGCTGCCGTGCTGTCGTTCTTGAACCAGGTCGCCTGCCTTCATAGCAGAGGGCAACATAGTGGTGCCGAAACCCGGGAAGAAGAAGAGCTCGCGCAACAGGATTCACCTGGACAAGAGGCAGCGGCCAGGGCAGCCAAGCTGACTTCCGGTGGGGCAGACGTCCCCAAAGGACCTGCGGTCACTATGGAGACCGTCGCAAAGGTCGTGAGTCTACTTTATAAGCAGTGGGGTATTAAGTGTAAGCTCAAGGATTTTTATATTGCTATTGCAAAACTCCTGGAGCTTGGGGCGATTGAGCGTCCAGCAGAAATATTACACCCGGAGGTGGGGGGGAAATGTACCAATGTTTTAGCCGAGGATACTAAATCCTCGGGCAGCGGCAAAAGTCTCAAAGCGTGGGGGAAAGTAGAAACGGCTTTACGCCAAGATCGGGAACAACAAGAGACTTGGAAAGCTGCACGTGCATGTTTATTAGCTACTCCTAAGCTGGGGGTAGGAGCAATAACAAAGACCGACCCCGAGAGCGGTCTATCTGAGAGCGGGGGTTCGCGGGGACCGGGCGCGCTTCCCTACTCACCGGACCCGAATCCAAACGCCCCGGGGCCCCCAGAAAACTTCCCGACCCGTCCGCCGACCCCGCCGGATCCACCCCCTCCCGCAGAAACTTCCCAAACGTCCGCGGTTTCCCCAACCGTCCCTCCGCCGCCGGTTAGCGATCCAACGCTGGAAGCGCAGCAATACGCGCGATCTTTTTGGGAGGGAATGGCAACCGAAGCCAGGGAAACCGAGAGGGCAGCTAGAGAAGAAGCGCGGGTGAACCCCCCTCCCCCGCCCTATGCAGTTCAAAATGGCGCGGGCGACCAAGGAGATGGGCGGGGCCAGGGTTTCAGCGGCGGGAACGAGCAACGATTGTGAGTGTTCGCTGCTGCGCATGCGCGGGAAGAGGGAGCTGCAAACGCGCGGGCACGGGAGAGCGGCAGAGAGCGCATGCCCAGTCAAGAGCCGTGCTCAATGCCGTTACCATTTCAGGGAGAGCCCTCCCCTTGCGGGAGGCAGGGCAAGCCCAGGGGGCGGGACCGGCACCACCCCCGGGGGGAGGAGCGGGGCCGGAGCCGCAAGAAAAGGCACGGAATCCCGGAAGTGCTCTGGCAGTTGACTTCCGGCTCTGAGTCCGACAACAGCTCCGCTAGCTTTACTGAGTTATCAGAAACTGACGGGGACAAAGAGTCGGAAGAAGCAGAGCTATCACAATTTGAAACGAAAACAAATAAAGTTTTGAATTACGCCAGAAAGCAATCACAATACAAATTCACCGACTAGAGAAAGATAAAAATAGCCTGTGCAGAATGGGTGCCCTCAGCTACAGTTCATGCTTTCCCGGTGAGGGCCACTGGGCAAGACGGAACACTGATACCCTGATCGGTCATGCAGATGCCTCCCAGATAAGTAGTTTAGCCGAGTCTGACTCTAACCCAGTCTTTCGTATGTTAGAAGCTACCTTTCTTTCCCTGAACGAATCCAACCCGAACCTAACTGATTCCTGCTGGCTTTGCTATGATGTTAAACCCCCCTTCTACGAAGGAGTCGCTTTAAATATCCCCTTCAGTTACTCCACAGCCGACTCCCCTCACCAGTGCAGGTGGGATACTCCCCGCAGAGGAATCACCCTGAGTCAAGTCACGGGTCAAGGCAGATGTTTTGGCAATGCAACCTTAGCAAAGAAAGGCAACATCTGCACCAAAGTTGTCAAGCCCAACAGAAAGAATAAGTGGGTGGTTCCATCCGCATCTGGGATGTGTGTTTGTCAGCGATCTGGAGTGAGTCCTTGTGTGTCTCTTGCCAAATTCAATGATTCCACTGACTTTTGTGTCCAAGTTCTAATTGTTCCTAGGGTCCTGTACCATACAGACGAAGAGATGTACCACCTCTTTGAGAAACCCAACCGGCTCCACAAAAGAGAACTGATAACATGTGTAACTATTGCAATGCTGCTCGGCCTGGGAGCAGCCGGAACGGCCACGGGTGTCTCAGCTCTTGCGACTTAACACCAAGGACTGTCTCAGCTACAAATGACCATCGATGAGGACTTGCAGAGGATCGAGAAATCCATCTCCTTTCTAGAGAAATCAGTTTCTTCACTCTCAGAAGTGGTCTTGCAGAACAGGCGAGGATTAGACCTCTTGTTCATGCAACAAGGAGGCTTGTGTGCTGCCTTGAAAGAGGAATGCTGCTTTTATGCAGACCACACAGGAGTCGTCAGAGACTCCATGGCAGAGCTCCGAGATAGGCTAGCTCGGAGACGGAAAGATAGGGAAGCCCAACAGAGCTGGTTTAAGTCCTGGTTCAACCAATCACCATGGCTCACCACACTAATTTCCGCCTTGGTAGGTCCATTGACAATGTTGCTTTTAGTTTTTACCTTTGGACCATGCCTGCTGAACAAACTAGTCTCTTTCATCCAGACCCGTCTGGAACGGGCCAACATTCTGTTTTTAGAACATCAACAAATGCTGTAATCCAAACTGTAAACACTGCCAATCGCGAGACTTTCTAACTTGCCTTGCGAAATCTACTCAGGTATACCACACCCCTTTTCCCTTGTCAAGTTACTACCTCGTACCTCACTTCAGTGCATATACCTATGACTACCTCATTCATTTGTGAAGAAAGGGGGGGGAAGTGTGGTAGATAGGGACAGGCGGACGGAAGATCTCGCGATGTGACGGAAAGCAAAGGGCAGCAGAGAATGTCCCTCCCTTCATTCCTGCATGATAAGAGATCACCCAAAGTATGCAACCCCTACTGAACCCAGTAGTTTTCCACTCCTTACTAACCCTAGCTATCCCACCGTCCCCTTTCTGACGTAGTGAAGCCCCCTAGACTATTTAACCTCATGAGATAAGATAATAATCGCCATTTGACCATCCACCACATTGGTGTCTGTGGACCGAGTGGCTCGGGTGAGGCCGGGCTGCCGTGCTGTCGTTCTTGAACCAGGTCGCCTGCCTTCATAGCAGAGGGCAACATAGTGGTGCCGAAACCCGGGGAAGAAGAAGAGCTCGCGCAACAGGATTCACCTGGACAAGAGGCAGCGGCCAGGGCAGCCAAGCTGACTTCCGGTGGGGCAGACGTCCCCAAAGGACCTGCGGTCACTATGGAGACCGTCGCAAAGGTCGTGAGTCTACTTTATAAGCCGTGGGGTATTAAGTGTAAGCTCAAGGATTTTTATATTGCTATTGCAAAACTCCTGGAGCTTGGGGCGATTGAGCGTCCAGCAGAAATATTACACCCGGAGGTGGGGGGAAATGTACCAATGTTTTAGCCGAGGATACTAAA
>JAVTVJ010002659.1:0-122779 GCA_034509425.1 Eopsaltria australis
TCCCGACCCGGGGGGGCTTCACTCGGGCTTCCTCCCTCCGCACCTCCCATTCACGTGGCGGATGCAGACCCACGGCCGCGGGTGAGGGTGGGGAGAGTTAAAGGGGAAAAATCACGAGGCTTCGACCGTTCCTAGGTTTATTGGTTTATTTTGCAGCAAACGACTGCCGAGGGAAGCGGGAAATAACGGCCCTTCCCAAAGGCCAAAAAACAAATTTCGGCTCCGAGCCCGGCGGGCAGTCCCGCTCCTCGCTCCCACCAGCGCCTGCAGCCACGCAGCCGCGCACACTCACGGCCCGCGGCCCATCTCCCACGGAGCCCGCCGACACACGGAACCGATCTGCTGGCATGGTCGCAGGTGGGCTCTGCTCTGCTCTCCTGCCCTGGCTTCCCCCTCTGCCTGACCGCCGCCGGCGCACCGTGATATCGAGCGAGGGGCAGCGGGGTTTGAGAATGGAGGACACCGCCGCAGCCCGTGAGCGGAGCGGCCCGGGTAGCCCCGCTCGGGGTGCTGCCGGGACGGGGGACGTGCCAGGTGTAGAAACGCAAGGCCGACGAAAGGACTCCCTCCCGGCTGCCTCGCCCGGCACAGCCTTGCCACCCCCACCACGCCGGCTCCTACTGGGAGCTTATATGGACACAACTCTGTTTCCAAACTGTGTCATTTCCCTCCCGGTCGCCCCTCCGCCTTCGACGCAGTCGCATCCTAAGATCGGCTGCCTCCCGGGGCTCCGCGGCTGAGCCGGGCCCGGCCCTACGGGACCCCCGGCCTCCCGGCTCCGAAAGCGAGGCCGACTGTGGCCTCTCCCTTTTGCATCCCTCTCCACCAACCTCTCTTCGCTCTCATTTTCTTACACAGAAATAGCCTCGCCGGAGCTTTCCGCCGGGTCGCCCTGAAACGCGACCTGCCGAGTCACCCGCCGCTCCGGGGAAGGGGGTTCTTCCCTTTGGGACGTGCCCCCTCAGAAGCGGCGCAAATGCATGGCAGATCCCTAGTCCCGTCTCGTCCCTTCAGGCGCTCGCCTCGCCTCTTCTGGACGAGCCGGCCTCGGCAACGCGAGCAGCCCGGGAGCGCTCCTCCGATCTCACGCAGGGAAAGGAACGAAAAACAAGTTATTGTCCTAAAAACAGGCCGCGAAGCTCCCACCTCCCCTCCCGCCGCCCGACACGGCCTGAGAGGGACCATGGGGAGGCGGCGGTGGGGCCACAGCGGGGCAGGCCAGGCCCCACGCGTGTGTTAGAGCGGCCGTGGCTGCGGAGACGTGCGGGCACCGACCCGCGTGGGCCCGTGGGTTGAGCAGCTCTGCGGAGTGCATAGCTCTGCGGGGTGGGGGAGAGGGAGCCGACCCCAGCCACGGAGCTGCGTTCCGGGACCGCGCGGACTCCCCCGATCCCGCTCGGCCGTCCCCGCTGCCGCGCTAACGAAAACAACGCGGCGGCTCCGACGGGGAACGACCCTCCTCGCCCCCTGCCAGCGGGGGAGGGCAGGGACCCGCTCTGCTGTCCGCGCGGTGACCCTCGGGGCGCGGCTGCGGGACCCCGCCGTGCCCTAGCACCGACCCCCGCGGTGCCGTGACCGGGGATGGGATTTAAGGCCCGGTGTGAGAACCGGCGCCTCACGGACGCCTAGAAGAAGACGCTGCTGTCTCCACGCAGGGGCAGTGCTTCGGGAGCCGGCAGGGTTAGGGACTGCCAGAGTCCCCCCAGGACGGTCCCTGGAAAATGCCTGTGCTCTCACCAGAGCAGCATCTGAGGGGGCACAAAGTCGTGCCACGGCAGAAATCCCCGGGGAAGGGGGTCTTGGGGTCAGACCACCGCGACGCTGCTGCCACAGCCAAGGGCCCCCGACCTTGACATGTCCCGGACCGTGCTTTGGAGTGACGCGGTGCTTTCTGCACATGGAAGGGTAAAACGACAGTGAAGAGAAAAGCGCAGCAGAAATCTGCGTTTGGAGTTTTCCAAGGACAATTGTTACCTGCCCTCAGTGAAGGGAGGAGATCACGAACCCGGGCCAGCCTTTTGTCCTTTTATGTCTGGTACATAACGTTAGGACGTGAAGGGGTGCCCTCACGCTCTACAACGCTCACACTCGTCCTGCAACGCCCGAGACTGCGCGGAACTTGGCCTAGCACCTGTCACCCACCACACCTGGAGCGGCCGGAGCAGAGCGCCTCGCTTCCCCAGGTACCGGCCTGCGCTGCTCCTAGGGCTGTCTCCTCTCCCTGTATTTGAGGGGGTTAGAGGGGCGCAGGTTGCAGGGAGCATACAAAGACCCGCACAACCTTTACAGTTATCTGCATTTTCTCATATTTCTGTAAAACACATCGACACAAAACACGGGAGAGGGGAAGCGCTGCTACGAATTCTACCAATTCAATCCGGTTTGGCAGCATTAGGGGGAAGGTGGGAGGAGAGGGGAGGGAAGCTGAGGCGGAGGGTGTTACTGATTTGGAAATAGCCCGTGCTTCTCTGCAGCACCACAGTCTCTTTTTCATGCGATGTCTGTCGTTTTAAATTTAAAGTAGAGGAGATCTATCAGCGATCCTGGCCCAGTGTGTTTCCAGAGAAAAAAGTCACCTCTGCGATGGGGATAATTAGACTGAAGCAATTTAAAAGGTGTTAGGTGGGCAGTGCTGTAAAGTTGAGAGCACTTAGGTAGCATACTCTAATATCCACAGTGATCTTTAGAGAGCTGTGCATGCAAAGCCGTCAGAAAAAGAGGTTTGAAAGAGGAGAGCAGGGATTGGAGGCACTGGTACACACGGAGAAAGTGCACTGTCCCCTCAGACGATGATCTTGCAACTAGACATGAAAGACAGGAGATGCTGACCGTCCTGGTCAGCACTCTGTCCCCCTGCCCTGTCTAGTCAGTACAGAGAGAAGCCAGAGCCAAAGAGGCGCAGCTGACAAAAGCAGCGGGTTTTATTTTTAAGAGCATGAGAGGAGGGCAGGAAATGCTGAGAGACTTCTCTTTTTCAGCCGATATTCATTACTGTTTTTCTTCCCCCTCACCTACCAGTAACTTCTGTCTCAGATGTGCTGCCAGTTGCCAGAAGTCCTTGTCGGTGTATTCCCAGGGGTCTTTTTCTGGTGTATTCTGCAGAGAGAGCCACTGCCAGCACCATGGCTGGGTGAACTGCTGTTCTAAAAGACCTGCACGGAGCTTTTCTGTCTGGCACTTGGAGGGCTGCTCCACTTGCTGGCCCTTAGCACTTTTTTTCTCCAGTCCACAACCATACTGGCTGGGGCCTGCCTGGTTTTGGATACAAACCTGTGTTGAAGCAGAAGGCTAACCTAGTTTATCACAAAAATGAGTAGCCCAAACCTATTTCATCAGCCTAGTGTGGAAGGTCTCGGGGCTGCAATGAACAATCCAGTCTCCTCTCTCGGTCACTTTCACTGATCTCGAGTGTGGTTACTTTGATAGGTAAAAAGATACGGTTTTAAAAGTCAACTTTGCAGAACCTTCTGCCTGGTCAAATGCTTGCATACACAGCAGCAAATGAACCAGCATCCAAGAGAGGCCAAGCCACACCAGGTGCTGGCTTCTACCTCTTCCTGAGAGCTCTGTGAGAAACCCGATCGTATCCTCGGAGATTACTGCACGGACATGGTAGAGTTAGAGCCTGGCCTCCTGGGAGTGCAGCAGGATGCTTGGGCCATCAGAGGGCCAGGCAGCTCGGGCTTCCCCTGCCTCTGCATAGCTGCCGCTCGTTCAAACCCGGGGGAGAGCATGATGGAACGCGTCATCTGCAGCAGAGTGGAGCCCTGCGAGCTGTGGGGCTCCCCGGCAGCTCCTCATGAGGAAATGTGCTTGTTCAGATGTAGTGGTAGGGATGTGATGAGTGCTGCTTGTGTGACCAGAATGCACAGTGGAGGAAAAAGGCATCCTGAGGCTGTCTGGGGTGTCTGCAGATACAGAGTGGCCACGCCAGGGGAGAGGGGGAGAAGGGCCAAGTTGCTGATCCTTTTGCTAGATGGAAGGCCGTGGAGTGCCTAGGGATTGCAGAGGGCTGGGCAGAGCAGAGAGCAGGAATTGAATCTTTGCAGCTCTAGGTCAGGGACCTCCTGAAATAGCACCCTTGGAGTCCACCCTTTGTCGCTGTGTTCAAACTTTGACGATGGCCCTGGGTGCCTGGCAAATGGGATGCCCAGAGGGGCAGGTTGTCACCTTGCTTCTGCATCAAACACAACAGAGATTTTGGCTACAGGCTGCTGTGCTCAGCACAACAGCTTGCTTAGTTGTAAGCCTCACTTCTCACAGTCTAAAAGCATCATCTGATGGATGTTTGAAAAGGAGGGACCCGTTATGGCTATGCTGCAAAGTAAACAAGCCAAGAATTAGTTTGATTTGGTTTTTTTTTTTTTTTATGGGGTTCTAGCTGAAAACGGTTGACTTGACTACACAATGCTTGCTTTTCCAGTCTCTCTTGAGAAACTTAAGAACAAAAATTTTACCTCAAGTTCATCCTGTGCTGTAACTTTTGTGTTTGCTGCTATTAAAACATTGAAAAAGGTCAAATTGATTATTTTGCTGTTGAGAATTGCTGGGACAAGAGGTAGATTGGAAGACAGGAACTTAAATCACTGAATAGTCTGCTTCCAAAAATTGCCCACCAAGAAAATACAGTGTATTAAGTGAGCCCATTACAAGGCATAAAACTGTTCAGAAAGTGCAAGCAGAAGACAGGATGCCAAAGAATCTAAGGCTTTCTTGGGGCTCAAAAGCACACATACTCGGTGTATTAGCTGTTACCTATCCTAGATTAGGTTTCCTGTTATTAAGCTGATACTCCTGTACCGATCGTAAAAAAGGACGGTGGGTCACAGCCTCCAAATACATAATTAACTCTAATCAAATAAATGGAGAAGATCAGAAACTGAGTAGCATCGGAGTACAACACGGTCCAGAATCTTTCCAGATCTGGTGTTTAATGCCTACAGAAACACAGTACAATATTCTCCTGATCTTCCTTAGTTAACCAGAGTTTGATTATTAAGTAAGCACATCTCTTTGTTGACATGCTGCCACATACACAAATAGATTCCACTGTAAATCCCAGCTGCCAAAGTATTGCTCATCCTAACATATTTTGCTTCCAAAGAGTTTTCAAATTTCCACTTGAGTATTTACCACAAACCTCTTATCAGCTGCTTTAGATAGGTGTTTTAACCATCACCTTTCAGTGGCTTAAAGAAAGGTTTCCATCCATGGTTTTAGGAAACATGCCTGACGATGCAAGAATGTTCAAACATGCATTTAATCATGCTAGTCAGCAGGGCCTTTGTGCATCAACTGCTAGATGTCCACAGCAGATATTCAGAGAAAAAGTGTACGAAAGAGGGATGGAAATGTTGATACATTTTCAACCCCCAGGCTACAGCCCAGGAAGTTTCTCATTCACAACAGCCCTGAGTAGAAGCCCCATAAGACACACAGTCTGGGGAGGGTTTGGGCTGCATGAAGGGGGATGTACACCCTGGGGTGTTGGATTCATCACTAAAATGGGGTTTGTGATAAGGACCTGTGGCAGCAATGACTTCATAACAGCATTTAGCTAGACTGTCATAACGTGGACCAGAAGCAAATGGGATGTTCATCTTACTACTCTGGAAAATCAAATGTCCCTTAGACAGGAGGCTGTCCTGTGCAATAGCTCCCTGAACTGACCCCTGAGCACAGGTTCTACTGGAGGGAGCATGTGGCTGGGGACCAGAACCAGAAAGGGGGTGCAGGGATGCCTCGGAAGGGATGTGTGACATCAACGACACGAGCAGGGCTGGGGCAGAGCAGTTCCCAGGGGCAGCCAGGGGATTTCCCTCACAGCACCTGCAGCCGGGCTCACTCAGATGCCACAAAGGAGCAAATGATGGGCGGGCATGCACAGAGGTCACATATTCTGGTTGTGATGCCCAGGCTTTCCATCATCATATCATCCTCAGACCCAGCTAGAATGGTCTCTGACAAAGGGGAAATGGCCAAATCATGACCATGGGGCAGGCCCTGTGAATTGCATTCTCATTGGGTTACTCCAAAATGCCTGCTCACAGAATCACAGAATGAGCTAGGCTGGAAAAGACCTTTGAGATCATTAAGTCCAACCTATGACCCTCCTCATTAACCAGACCATGGCACTGAGTGCCACATCCAGGCTTTGTTAAACAGGTCCAGGGACTGTGACTCCAGCACCACCCTAGGCAGCCCATTCCGGTGCCCAATCACTGTCTCAGTGAAGAATTTTCTCCTGATGTCCAACCTGAACTTCCCCTGGTGCAGCGGGAGGCTGTGTTCTCCCGTTCTGTCAGTGGCTGCCTGGCAGCAGAGCCCAACCCCCACCTGGCTACAGCACTTTCAGGGACTTGTAGAGAGTGATGAGGTCACCTCTGAGTCTCCTTTTCTCCAGGCCAAACAACCCCAGCTCCCTCAGCTGCTCCTCACAGGGCTTATGTTCCAGTGCCTTCACCAGCCTTGCTGCTCTTCTCTGGATATGTGTGAGCATCTCAAGGTCCTTTCTAAACTGAGGAGCCCAGAACCGGACACAGCACTCACAGTACTGGTCAGCACCAGCCTGGCAACCTCTTCCACAGCAACACAACCTCTGCTCAGCACCAGCATGTTTCTGGGGACCATTTCTTCTGTTTTGCATTCTTCCAGGATACTCACAGTCTTGGCCAGACCCCTCCTCCTTGCTGGTCATCTCCCACCCCCGTTGAACTCTGCTGCTTGCACATCAGGCTGTTCTGTTGCACAACACTGCTTGGCAAGGCACTGATCTGCCTACCACCAGGCTCAGAAAAATATCTGTTACCCAATGGAAAAAAAAAGAGGCAGTTATTACTTGTAGTTTATCAGTGATTTTACTTTAACAGGTTGAGAAGGTTTCTTGCCTTTTCATGTCAAGAATTAACTACCCTTTTTTGCTTCTTCAGCATTTCTCTCACCTATTCCAAAGCTATTAGCCTCTCATACATTGCCATGCAATAAAACAAAGCACTTTCTTCCCCTGGAAATGCTTCTGTGTACTATTTCAATACACTGAGCCTTGAAGAATGTCTGAAGTGGCAGCTTCCAGAGGACCCAAATCCTCCTCTGTCCTGGTACGTCTCATCCCTTCACTTTTGTTGCTTGCAAAGCTGGCAGCTCCACCCCTCCTGTGGTACACAAAGCCATTGCTCCCCTCCACCTCACACATGAGCATGGGAACGACGTGCACATGGAATTACACATCAAATTTCTCCATGGAATTCATCCCATAAAGGGCCCACAAGATGATGGTAGATGCAGGGTGTGCAGGGTGTGAGTCACTCTTATTGGTCCTGCTGCATACAGCAAGAGGTCAGGCTGTTTTTCAGTTCTTGCATTCCTTTGAGAATAATCACCACACAAGATTGTTTTTCTCCTCTCCTTAGGTATTTTTGGTGTAATTTCTCTTTCTTTATTTGCATTCACTCTGATTCTGCAGGGGTGAGGGCTGTGTTTGGAGCAGATGACAAAGAGTTCCGCTCTTTCTCATCACACTGTAAATGGTCATTAGCTGGGGACTTTAAGAACAATGCAGAAATCTATTTCATTACCTCCAGATTCTGCTTACCTCCAATTATACAGCACTATGAAAATTACCAAGTGTGAAATATAAAAATGTTGTCTTGTAATTGAAACCTTTTTTTAGGCAAATTTTGAAATCAATAAGAAGAAAATTAAAAAGGAGTGGTTTGATAATGCTTACCCTGTTTGCTCAATATACAGCTATAACTACCATGAAAAGCCATTTGCTTCATGATATGTTCTGCAGGAAAGAATACTGAACAGATCTAGAGAGTCACTTTAGACAAGGGTGTGATACAACAGGACAAGGGGCAATGGCTTCCCACTACCAGAGGACAGGGTTAGATGGGATATTGGGAAGGAATTGCTCTCTGTGAGGGTGATGGGGCCCTGGCACAGAGTGGTCAGAGAAGCTGTGGCTGCCCCTGGATCTCTGGAAGTGTCCAAGGCAAGGCTGAACAGGGCTTGGAGCAGCCTGGTGTAATGGAATGTGTCCCTGCCCATGGCAAGGTGTGGAGCTGGATATTTCTTAAGCTCATTCCCAACCAAAACTGTTTTATGATTCCACAATGCTCCCTGAAGAGTGCTGTATCACTGCCCACTCAGCTGCTCAAATGGGAAGGAAGGACTCAATTTCCACCACCTCTCTTTCTCAGCCTCAGAGATTTGTTTGAACTGTGGCTCCAGGGATGAAACAGTGTCCAAAAAACGCCCAGGTGTGTTCCTCTCCGCATGGCTCACGACAGCCTCGTGGCGTAAGAGAGACTGTGAAAATAAACCTCGTATTTAGCGTCACTAAAGCGGAACAAAACATTCTTTAGGGGAATTTCCTCACTGCTTTTACAGCTCTGCTCTGATATTTACTTCGCTCATTAGTGCTGCTATTTTAGTTCTGTCTCTATTTCTTGCCCTGTGGGGTATGCATTATTTTGAGTATTGCAACCAATCTGGGGGAAGATTTTCAGAAGTTTTGCAGCAAGGCACATGGGATGTCATGTTTCCCGAGGTACAATGCCAGCTGCCCAGCTGGAGGACCCCTCTGGAAACTCCAAATGTGACAAAGATCTTGTTTTTCAATAGGACTGCCAACTTATCTTTCCCTCCCTGCTTCTAGGAGTTTCCAAAGAAATCACGCACAGAAACCACAGTCCAACTGCACCCACACCACAGGACAGGTGGAACTTGTCACCTTGTTCTGGTCTCGTCAGGAAGGTTGTGAGTCCAGCTGGATGTGTGCAGAGCAACTTGATATGGGTGATCAGTGAATACTTTCCCATCGCTCTGTCTCTCTGCCTGGTGCAGCACAGAGGACAACAGGCAAGCTACCATAGTGGTACAGTTCAAAAGTAGATCTGTCACAGCTTGAGAAGAGAAGTCCGGTTGTACCAGATGGATAGTGAGGGAGATTGCCAGGAGAATAATGGGTTCAGTCTGGAAAAATAGGCTCTAGCATGGAAGAGGGTGTTGGTGGGCATTTGGGTTGGAGGGCAGGGTTATATAACCCCTCCAGGGTTATATGCTAAGATCTGCCAGGTCTATATGATTAGGGCAAAAAGACTCCAAGATGAACTAGGTGATGAGCAAAGCAAAGATCAGAAACCCTCCACTGCTGTTACTTCACCCATTTGTCTCAGATTTTGACATACTTTTTGCTGAAAGCCCTGTCTCTTTGGTTCCTGTGAGGATCCTCAGGCTGCCAGCTCTATACAGACAGAGCAAGGCATTTCACATTGGCAGCACTGCAGAGGAAGAGTTTCAAGTGGCAGCCTCTGGGCATGCAAAACTCACAGTAAGTAAGGGAGCTCCATGCTAAAAGGGAAAACTGACTTTTGCTAACTACATTGACATTCTGTTACTGGTGACAGTTCTGACTGCTCTGGGTTCTTCCTACTGCCTTATGAGATGAGTGACACTTAGGCATGGCAAGAGTTTTGATGACTGCCATGACTAGGGACTTCAGGAAGGATCACAGGCATCCCAAAAGGCAGAGTGAGCTCAGCCTGTCTGTGCCTGTCCCGTGCACTGCCTGTGTCAAGGAGAGGGGAGCAGATCCACCTTGTGCACCACCATTGCCTCAACCGTAGGGATATAACGTGCTCCAGAGAGACAGAATACAAGTGGCACAGCTTGGCCCCCCTTTCCTCCCAACCCTCCTCAAATCCACACTGACTTACAAAGGTCATTAGTGCTACAGGAATGAGAGGTCACGGCCACAACCTGGCTTCCTGGCACTCTAGCAGCTGTGCAAGTTTCGCCAGTAAAGACACCTTACGAACACACTCCTTCTCCTGCTCCTGATATTGTGGGGGTTTTTTTTGTCTCCAAAAGAATACCACTAGCAGGCTTTCTCCACCCATCAAAACGTTCTTAAGAAACAGTCATGGTGAGATAGCAGACCTGAAATGCAGATCCCTGTCCTGTACAGGTAAGCCACCCAGCTCTCATACTAATTAATTATAAGAACACGGTGAATCCTGCCTTGCAGCTGCATGAAATTCAATCTAACGACTTCATTTTCTCTGGTTCAATACCAGCGTTTTAAAATATGAAAGTCTTACTGTATACTGCAGTCTTTAATCCAGCCTTCAGGATGGAGGCCTGAAACTTTAAAATTACACAGAAAAAAAAAAATAAGGTCTTTTCTACTTGCTGTATTTGCTATCTGAATATTGCAAGTGATTTAAAAAACAGAGTTGTACATGTATATCAGATATCATTTGAAGTAATGAGTGTATTTTTCTAATTTTCCCAATGCCAACCTAACAACCCATTTCCAATATCATGCATAATAATTAATTTGTTTTCTGTATAGTAATAAGATTAACAACTTCACATTTACACGGGGTACTGAGTTATGTTCAAATAAAATAAGTTCTAATGAGAAAAATTGGAAGTGGCAGCAAATCAATGTTCCACTCAGCAATCCAAGTTTATGTGTGTTTGTCTATCTTTCCTGCATGATTTTTGTCAAAGTTCCACTGTAAACAAGATAATTTCTTTCATGTTGGGTTAGCCTGGGTAAATATGTTTAATGAACAACAAATACATTGTAAACATTGAAATAAATCTAAATACCTCAGAAAACATCCTGGAAGCTATAGGGTGATTCGACAGACAGTATGCTAAATAGGAGGCTGCACTGTGTGAACTCCCCATGGGGAGAAAGCTGACACCCTACACGGCATGATTTCAAACTAATTCATAAATACTTTATTTTAAAAGATCTGCCTTCAAAACCTGCATCTGCCAAAGTACCTTCTTTTTGTCAATCAAACTGGAAAATTTGCTTTCTTTTCAGTAAAATACTGAAACAGTAGCCAAAACAAGTGAATTCTAACAAAGCAGGACAAAGACTAGGGAGATTTGCTGTTTTTTCTAGAAATGGATATTCATGGAAGAGCCAGTGCTCCAACACTCTGAAGTGCCTGTCTGAAACTAAACCTCCAGGATTTGCCCTAACAGCCCTTTTTTTTTAAGTGGACTCCCACTTAAGCCCACATTTCCCAGACACTTCAGTAACAAGGTGACAGACACAGTGCTGCAAAACATAGGAATGAGTTATTTTCCCCACGTATTTACGTACTAACGCTGAGGGCACCCACCAGTACCAAAGGAGCCACTCGTCTCTGCTGCCTTTCCTGGCCAAGGAAGCTGAGCTCTGCCCACTGTGATATGGGTCAGCAGGTACCTGCAAACCTCCTGCACAAACAAAGCCCCCTGTCACCAGGCCTCTTCCCAGGGCAAGTGGGCCAAAGCAAGGCCAGCCATTGTGCCAGAGCATCCCCAGCACAACGCTGAGGATGGTCCAGCCCACACTGCCAGATGGAGAGCGGTGAAAACGAAGCAGCTATTAATAACTTGTTTGTATAGTTTCCGGTACACTTGTTTCTTTGCCTAATTATAGGTGACTCAAGGTTCACTGCCCAACTGCATGGCCATCACTTCCCACAAGATCTTCTGTTGCTGACACCTTCACGAGATTTTAAGTTTGGGTGGAAATTTTCCACATCGTGTATATGACGCAGACCATGGTTTGCCTTTTGGGGTTTCTGTTTGCCTGTCTGTTTTAGAAAAAGCTTTGATTAAAAATAGTCATTTTAAAATGATATAACAATCACAGAATCATAGAATATCCTAAGTTGGAAGGGACCCACAAGGCTCAGCAAAGTCCAACTCCTGACAACCACTGATGTAATCCTAAGACAACTTTTTTTCACAATGAGTTTGTTTCAGAACACAGCTTTGACCATTTCTGCCATGAGAACTTCACATTTTTGGGCTCAGGGACTCTTCCAAGTGACACATCTACCTTTCTGAGGACAGTGTGAACTGCTGGTTCCCGTACGATCTGTGGACATTAGACTGCTGTCTGTTCAAACCCTCAAATTCTCACATACATTGAGCAGCATCTTATATTCCACTCCCTACTTCTTACCAGCCCAGCTGTGTGTTGGCTTCATAAGGTCGGTGAGGAGACTGTTTCAGCCTGGTCTGAATGGGGAACCCTTTAGTCTAGGCTTTGGCTTCCCAGGGAAAGCAGCAAAGTTCAGTGGCCAAGAGAGTTCAGATCCTTCCCTAAACATGGGACTGTCGTATTCTGAGCACAACGTGCAGCCTGTCTGCCCACTGACAAGCAACCAGTTTGTCTCCCTCCATGGCAGGAGCAGCCTAAGAGGTTTTCAGAGACGTTTCTTGTCTACTGTGTCTGGGGAATTCAACTAAATGGACCCACTATTTGCTTCCTTCATCTTCTCCTAGAATAATAGAATCATTTAGGTTGAAAAAGATCCTTAAAAGCACTGAGTAGAGAAAACTCTTCCCCTCACCTTGCTCCAGCACTGCCATGTGAAGCTCCAGCACTGCCACTTGTGTTCTTCTGGACCACCCTGCTCCTATTGATTGCAATACCTGGACAAGCTTGGTCATCTTGAAGAGATCAGCAATTTTTGCTAATTTCATTGCTGAAGTAAGCAGGAGCTCAGCTAGGATGTTGAGCTAGTTATCTACTCCTAATGTTTGCAGTGGAATTAGCTAAAATTGCAATGTTTAAAAATTGTTCCACGTACATCATCATGACTATGACATTCCTGTGCTGGCAGAGGTTTTTACCATCCTGCTTCCCATCAGCTCAGGGATGGTGGCAGTCCTGTGCCCCCAGTGCCTCCCTCCAGATCAGCAGCCATCACAGGTTGGCTTTCCATTGCCCTGGCGAAGGACAGAAAGCTTTGCCTCCCCAGCGATATGCTGCCCTGAGCCTGCTTTGCCTAGGCTTAATATGTCCTTTCACAGGAGACACAGTGTTTTGCTCCTGCAGTGTCCCCAGGGATGTACTTCTCCAGTCTCTGTAACAGAGACCAACCAGCTCAAGCTAGACACAAGTGGACACCTCACAGAGCAGCTCTCATGTGGATGCATCACTGCCTCAGAAGGTTTCTCTCTGCCCAGCAAACACACTTGCATGCCAGCTTTTCTTGTTCATAATCAGCATAGACATTCAGCATCGAATCCAGAGATCTCTGGTGACAAGGGCCAGAGACTGTGCCCAAATAGTGGTGTCTAGAACATGCCACCATGGGCTGCCCCTCCCACAGCTCTGTGGTGATGGTCAGGAGTTCTCCTGTAAGGCATCTGCATAGATTAATGCAGGAGGAATGAAGACAGGCTGAGGCTAACTGGACACTGTGAATGACACAATTCCTTTTCTGTTTGTCCTCCAGAAGGGAAAAGTGAAGGAAGAGGCAGTGGGATGTGTGGTGGCCTTGTGGTTAATGTTGCTGCATCTGTCCTAACAACTGTTGGCACTGGCAGTGCTCCAGCTGTCACACTCGCAGGCAGCTCAGCTTGGGCTGCTTTCAGTGGTATTGTCCATGCCCCGGCTGCTCACTCTGTGTTACCCTTCCTTACTGCAAGCCCTGCAGGAGACATCTAGGGCCTGGCCCTGTCCAAAGCCAGCTGCCCCTGAAGACCCTTCAGACCAATTGTGGCTTCACAAATGCCCAGGGGAACAGTGGCCATGCCGTTCAGGGTGCTGCAGGGGTCAGGCCTCACATGCCACAGGCTGTGACACACCAGAGGTGAGTGGGTTTGTCCAGGTGTCTCTGTCTGAGTTGTTCCACCTGGGGCTGCAGACCGCATAGCCCCTGGGAGTCGTCAGCCCTGAACATCCACAGGAATGGTATCAGGAGAGAGGAGAACCTGAGAGCTCACTTTATCTTCCTGAAATCCCAGCATCACTCTCCTGGTCTACCCATCCTTGGAGCGAGAGGAGCAGCCCCTGCTGGGATCTTCTTTCCAGACACAAGCACTACAAAGACCACCAAGAAGAAACACAGTGCTGGGAGCAGGTTCTGGAGTTGCACATATTGGGGTGTGTGGCTTACATCACCAACCTGAGGAGAGGTGTTTCACTCCCCCGGTGTTTCCTGATCAGGTCTTGGTGTTCTGCAGGACCCTCACCTTCAGCCCCTACAATAACCACCCCTCTCATTACTGCCAACTCTTGGCAGAGGCTGTGCACCCATCATGGGTGGGAGGGCTAGTCAGGGTCTGTCCTCCCACAGCCGCAGTTCCTGGCCTAGATAGGGCCCAGTGACAAAGTGAGGGCTGCTGTGGGGTTTGGGAGACAGAACAGGGGTTCACGTTGTTGCAGAAGCAACTATGGGGTAAGCCAGAAAACTAACTGGGCTGGATTTAACTGGAAATTCTCATGCACCAAAGGAAGGTCATCAGGACTACAAAAAGTAAACGTACACCTACTAGGAATGAGACCTCCGGTGATTTGTTCCTGCAGATGGATTGATGATTTTTGTTGCAGATTTGTGACAGAACAGGATAAAATCTCTGCTGATGTTCTTCCCAAAGTGAGAGCAATGTGAACAACTGTGAATCCCTGGAAGAGAGGCAGTGAATGAACCTGGTGAATCACCTGAGGGTGAGAAACAAAGCTGAGACACAGCCAGAGTAACCCTGAGGCTGGCAGCACAGACCCTCTCCGAACTGGGAGTAGCCAGCAAGGGGAAGACAGGAGAATCGGGTGGAGGGGTGAGGCCATGCAACACCTTGTGCTCTGCTGTGGATGCACAGAGCAATGGGCAGTGCCATGGAAACAGAGGGGTTGCACTGGCTCTGTGTCACCTCGACAGGTCCCATCCCGCCCCTCCCACCCAGGCCAGACAGGGATCAGCGGAAGGTACCCAGGGAGGAGCCACACAGGGTGTAAAGGGCTGGAAACCTTGTGGGCCCAGGCTGCATGGGCTGCCTGAGTTGTCCGAGACATTGAAAGCACTATCTATAAGCACCTTCTTGGAAAGAAGAAATTTGACAGAGGAGGCTGCTTGGTGCAGCAGACACACTTAGAGCATGACCTAGCATTTGGAGCATTCTGGGCCAAGGCTAAGTCAGTCTGAAGCAGAAATCTCTTCCATGGGCACCCAGCAGGAGCAGTCCATCTCCCACCAAAGGCTGCAGTTGCCATGTCTCAGGTTGGCTGTGCACACCTCCCCACATCTCGCAGCAGGAAGCCAGGCTCCAAGACTCCCTGGAACATTTGTTCTGCAAGCACTTAAAATTTCATTATCTAAGACAGATAACTTGTAGGAAAAGCAGTGTTAGAAAAGACCAAAATCTTGGTGGTAAAATAACCAGACAGGAATATCCTACAGCTGTGTTTGCTAGTGAGGGTACTTACCAGCCTAAAGTCATCACTCCTCCCCATTGCCTCACACCCTCCCAGTAAATGGAGAGACAGGGACCATGTCTCCAGCTGGCACAGACTGACTCTGCTCCAGATCTGTGCTAATACCCTTGTTTACATATGGCCTGACACACTCGTAATGCTAACAAGTAAATAGAAGCCTGTGGTTCGATTTACTATGCAATTACACTTGCAAAATAAGAAGGAAAAATAAGCTCGTATTAAGCACTGATACGCACATTTTATTCAAGCACAAGTGGCATATGACAATGTGGATTTGCCCTTTGAGATGTCAGAGTTTAATGAAGTAGGAGAAATCCTGCAGAGAGTAGCACAGGACTTAGATTTCTCCTTATGAGGATTAACTTCATGCCCCTGTTTAGAAAAACAAACATCTTCTGCAGTAAATGAAAGTTGTCCTCCAGCTTAGCATGCCCTTTTACCATCACTGCCAGATTACTTTGTCCTCTGCTGGCCTGTTCCTGACAATGCACGTATTTGTAGCTGGACCTGCAACCGCTTGGGTCACAGGGTCCTGGCAGCGACAGACCTCTGCATGCATAAGGTCCAGACTGTCTTTCTTTCTCAGAAAAAATAATACACCCTCATATCTATGTCTTTTTCTGGTGAAGAAGACCTGCAGCCTTGTGAAGTGCACTGAAGGGTAGCCTGTGGTTGTATAGTGGATCACTATCTCTTATGCCCACAGTGAAAGGCTGTCCTGCCTGCTGCTTCCTGGACAAAACATGCAAGACAGTGATTTTGTTACAGCCCCGGGACACTGCTAAAGCATCACTGAAACTACTTGATTTTGGTTTGTTTCCCAGCAGAGACTCATTTATAGACTTTGTATTAGACTGCCTTTAGCAGCAGAACAGTGGGACTGCATGCATCTCATCCTTCTCTGCTGTCCATACCCTCGAGGGCGGGTACCCCCAAAGGCACGGTATCTGCTCAAAGGACTCTGTAGCTGGATGCAGCCCAGTGAGCCCCACAGACCTGATGGAAGCCACCCAGCTGGAAAGCTGGTTCCTGCATTTCCCAGTCAGATGGGTGTTCAGGCTGGCAGCTGAGCAGAGGAAGAGAAACTTTCATTCTGGGGGAAAAAGAGACTTTCCTGGGACAACTCCACTTCAGGTTTCCATGAGACTTCCCTTGGAAGACCCTGCTCAACCCTTAATTTCAGAAATTAAGGGTTCAAAAATTTCTACAGAAAATGAAAAATCCATCACCTTCCAAATGAACAGGTGAGCTATGGAAGGTGATATGCACCTGGGAGTGATGAACATCCCATACTGAAGGTGTTTGTCAGCACAAGAGACCACAGCAGACTTTCCACTGACCACGACTGATTTTGGATGGCGACAGTCTCAGAGTCCATGAACTAGAGCCCCTGAAATGGCCACGTGGCCAGCCCTTGCAGCAGTTGCATGCCCTGTTGCCAGTCATTTGGTTGCAAGGGTGGGAATTTAGTAGTAAAATAAATGGTCACTTCAAAAAGCAGTCTTAAAAGTCCTCTAGTATTGTCTTGTGTCTGTGTCTTGAACCCTGTTTCCAACCACCCTGAACCATCTCTAGGAGCAAATTCTGTGGTGAAAACCATGCCTAACTGCCAACATATTTATTCATGCTAGTCAATTTTTAGTAAGAATATTATCAATCAGCAATTTCTCCAATAACTAATGGAACAAAGTCTGAAGATCCATTCCCTACAACCTTATCTGCCTCACTCATTTAATTCCCACTGTATTAAACCGAGTTTTCTCTGTCACATCTCTGGCTTTCTGTGAAACCTTCTCTTCCATTCAACTTCCATGTCCCCAGCAGTGACCATTTCACAGCTCCTGTTTCCCCATTACCCTTCAACAGCACCACCAACCCTCCCACAGGCCAGCTAACAGCACTATGCAAGAAGCAGCATATGATCTGGCTCTCAGGCTGCCTCCAAGTCAGGAGGCCACACAGAGCCTTGCTGACCCCCTTCTGGACCCCCGTGCCCAGCAGGGACATGAACCTGCCTCTTTCTTCTCTGTATAGATGTTTTTCATTAAAACATTGAGTATTGGGTTTGCATGGCTAAACTTTGGTAGTGGGGGGACTACTGGTCAATGCTGGGCTGATCAGAAATGGTGGTAACACCTCTGTGAGAAGGAGAAGGAGCACAAAAAGGAGGAGAAGGAGCACGAGAAGGAGGAGAAGGAGGAAGATGAGGAGAAGGAGAAGGAGAAGGAGAAGGAGAAGGAGAAGGAGAAGGAGAAGGAGAAGGAGAAGGAGAAGGAGAAGGAGAAGGAGAAGGAGAAGGAGAAGGAGAAGGAGAAAGAAGGAGAAGGAAGAGAGGAGAAGGAGAAGGAGAAGGAGAAGGAGAAGGAGAGGAGAGGAGAGGGAGAAGAAGGAGAAGGAGAGGGAGAGGGAGAGGGAGAAGGGAGAGAGGAGAAGGAGAAGGAGAAGGAGAAGGAGAAGGAGAAGGAGAAGGAGAAGGAGAAGGAGAAGGAGAAGGAGAAGGAGAAGGAGAAGGAGAAGGAGAAGGAGAAGGAGAAGGAGAAGGAGAAGGAGAAGGAGAAGGAGAAGGAGAAGGAGAAGGAGAAGGAGAAGGAGAAGGAGAAGGAGCTGGTTATTGCACAGTTGGAACTGCAGCCAGAGAAGAGCAGGGTAAGAAAATGTGAAGAACAGCTCTACAGACACCAAGATCAGTGAAGAAGGATGGGGGAGGAGGTGCCCCAGGCACAGGAGCTGACATTCCTCTGCAGCCGATGGTGAAGACCATGGTGAGGCAGATGTCCCCCTGCAGCCAATGGAGGTTCATGGTGATGCAGAGATCTATCTGCAGCCCATGGAGGAGATCCAAGTGGATGCCTGAAAGGAGGCTTGACCAGATGGGATGCCTGTGGAGAGAGGAGCCCCCACTGGAGCAGCCTGTCCTTGAAGGACTGCACCCCCTGGAAGAGTGACTCACTCTGTAGCAGCCTAAGGAGGACTCTTGCCCATGGGACAGACTCATATTTCAGCAGTTTGCAGAGATCTGTGGCTCATGAGATGGATTCACGTTGGAGAAGTCATGGATAACTGTATCTTGTGGAAGGGCCCCCATGCTGGAGCAGGGGAAGGACTCGTCTCCTGGAGTAGTGGGAGAAACAAGATGTGATGAACTGACCATAACCACCATTCCCATCTCCCTGCACTGCTGGTGCAGGAGGTGGAGCTGGGAAGGATGACAGGGTGGAGAGGGGTGTTATGAAGGTTTTATTTTACTTCTCATTATCCTGCTCTGATTTTGTTAGTAATAAATTCAAATATTATTTCTAATTCTAGTCTGTTTTGACGGTGATAGTGTTTGGTGAGTGATCTCTCACAGTCCTTATCTGAACTCATGGGGCCTTTCTTATATTTCTTCTCCCCTGCTGCAGACATGATTGACAGAGAGGCTTTTATGGATGCCAAGCACCCAGCCAGGGTAAACCCACTACACCTTTTGAACAAAGTTCCACTCAAGTTCCTCACCACTCTACCACACCTGACTGGAGCTGGTGGCTTGTACATCACAAGCTTCTGGTAGGGTGGAAAGCAAGACAGGGAAGAGGAGCAAGCAAGGACTGATGACAGTTGCATATCTCATTGTTTAGGGACATTCAGCTAAAAATAGTCCATGGGCTGGTTTTGGGTTTACATGAGGAGAAATCAGACTTTTGGCCTCTCTCCTGATTTGACTGCAAACTAGAAATCTGGGGGAGTGGGATGTTATCCTGCTGATGCTTGTGGACTCCTGCCACACTTCCAGGCATGGTAAGTAGAGATCCAGGATACACCTCTGCACAGCCTTAAGGGCTGTTTGGACAAACTCTCAGAACTCCAGCTGGAAGGTCTATCATGCAGAAGCTAACATCTTCCTGCTCCAACCTTCTGCCTACCAGTGAATGGGGTCACAGGACAATCAGGTGCAAGGGACCTCAAGAACTCTCTAAACAATCCTCTGCTCACAGAAGGGCCAGCTATGAGACCAGAACAGCATGCTCTGCCCTTTGCTCATCCTGTTCTTGGGAGCTCCTAACGACGGGGACTGCACCACACTGGTCTCATTTAGCACCAGTATTTGCTGCTGCTGCTGCTGTTCAAATCCTTGAGACCAGCTGAGAGCAGAGGGAGGAGCAGCTGATTTACTTTCAGGCAGGTGACTTTCCTCCTCTTCCTTTTGTATTTGTGATCAAACCAACAAAATCAAACAATCTGGAGTCCTGGGTGGATCCTCTGTCACACCCTTTCTCTTCTCTCTCCATGTACATTATTTTTAGGCATAATCACCCTCCCATAAGGCACTGCCATTCTTACATTTTAATTAACATAGAATAACAAACTTGTAAACTCTGAGCAGATTTGATTTGGAACATGTTGATGCATTTGGCACCAGAAAGTGGGTCACTGATTATATTCCCTCTATGCATCTGGTACTTGTTGTTCACTATCTGCTGCCATGCCAGGAACACAGGTGCTAAAAATTGAACACTATTGCTCTGGATTTCTATGTCTATACTGCATTCAGTGCACAATGTCTTAAACTTATCTTTCACCTTCTGATAGTGCTACTAAGCAGGATTATTACTTTCTAAGGTTGTGCCTTTTCCCAATAACCCCCCAAAAGGAATGAAGTCTTCCAAACAGATCCATGCATAAGTGAAAGGATGAAACAGAGAATTTAATCATAACGCTTGTGCATGGCTTTCAGACTGACATCTGTACATTAAGAATATGTAAAAGTACCAATTTCATGCTCTGACAGCTTATTTCGCATTGATGGTGGATAATGGGGAAAATGCCATGGGAATGCCAAATGTCAAAGCATTACATAATGCAAAGCATTCACATACTGTCCCTTGGGCCATCACCAGTGGTTCCTTAAGGGAAATTTTCCAGTAAAAGAGAGAAACAGAGACTGGGCCCTGCCAAAAGAAAATGGAAATCATTAAGTCAAAGCTAAGAACTACAGGCAGTGCAGCATCAAGTCTTCAAGCACAGACTTTGAATTGTCTTTTTGCTTCAGTCAAAGATGAAATACACATACATTCATTTCAGAAGCTGCAGATAAGCCCCAAATGGTTTCCCATGGAGGATCTGAACATTCTTACCACCACCACCCTCTTTCAAATAACTTATTTTCAGAAACTGTGGATGTTCAGAAAGGTAGCCTCTCCCCTTAATCCCAGGACCCTCAACCCAGGAATAACAGCAGAAGTGTTGTTCTCTAGCAGAGGCTGCCTCAGGAGTGAGAGAAGTGCAGGACAACCATCTCCTCTTTTCATCAGAGGAGTGATGTCGAAGGTTCTGCCTTTAAAATGCTGGGGATTCTTATCTAATGGAATTGGGAGAGAGGTAGAACACTATTGCAATTACTTTGCTCATTTACTGAGAAAATTAAAGTGATTGAGGAAAGGAAGTATTTTCTCCAACAATACGTTGTAAAATTCATTTTGTCCTCCAACAACTGTGCCATACCCAATGGCACTGGAGGTGCTTTGATCCAGCGCCTGGGCAGTTACCTGCTTTGCCAGAGAAGGCAGGTAGGCACCAAGGACACAATGTGGTGATGCCAGTGCACAGCATCCCTTGGTGCCCAACCTGTGTCCCTGTCACCCTCCGCAGACTACCATGCCACTCCCCTACACAGCTCCATCTTTACCACCCTCTTTTCTCCACCTCCTTCTGCTTTCCAGCTACCTCCCACTCCCCGTGGCTCTTTCCCAGGTTCCTATCTGCCCGTGCCCTTGGCTCTCTGCCTAATTTCACCCTGGTTCTCCTGACTGTCAGCTTTGGTGGTTTTGACTTCACAGAGTCCTTCCCCTCCTTCAACCCGTGCCCCCCACTCCCCACATGCTCTTCTGGTCCTCCATTGACTCATGTGGCTGAAACTGTAATTAACAAGCTTTGAAGCACTGTAGAGCTGGCTCTAAGGAGCTAAATAATTACACTCCCTCCTCTCTCCTGCTGCTCGGTTTGAAGCAGCAAAGTGGAGCACTGGGAAGAGGAAGAGCGGATCAGGTGGGGGGTGGGAATTTAATTAACTTCTGAAGCGTTCCTGTTCCTGCTGCAGACAGCTGAGGATGGTGATGGGCTGTGGCTCAGGAGGTTGCACAGGTCCAAACACTGTGTGGTGACTGATGTCCCTATGGTCTGTGCCCAGACCCATCACTTCCACACCATGATGAAGGAAGACCCTGTCAGGGCACAGCACCTGAGCTCTGCAAGGGTTCCGCACTGGTGATTTCCAAGCCATTTCACTGTTAAGTCCATGTAAAGCGCCATTCCTGTGACATGGGCAAGGCAGTTTGCTGCTGATGAAATGGAAGGCAAGGTGGTAAAGTGTTATGTGCAGAGGCAAATGTCAGCCACCTCTTCCCTATCCTGGTTCAGCTGTTCCTCATCTCATGGCCCATCTCTGCCCTGCCTCTCCCTGCCTTCTTGCCCAGCATTTCCTGAACTGTTTCAACCCTTCTGCAGCTCCCACCCCTCAGGTATTGGTTCCATATGAGGCAGAGAACACTGCCTGCTCCTGCCTGGTAGAGTGGGGAAGGTCCATCTTTGAGCTTCAAGGAGGATGAGTGGTTCATTACCTCAAAGTTTACCACTTTCACTGGATCAGCACAGATGAAAAGGAAGTTCACGTGCCCAGACACACACAACACAAGAAAACCTCCATCATTTGCAGCTTCCAGATGAAAACAATATGTTTGTCAGGAAACAGCCTATGCAAGTCAAAGACAACTCCCCTGGGCACAGCCGACCAGAAGCAAGTACAGCTCACCAGATTCAACAAGTCTAGGTTAAAAAGGTGTTTTACAAGATTGCAAAATTACACTCTTAAAAAGAAGATCATTGCCCAAACAGATTTTATTAGCCTCCTGGCATGCCTACATTCTTCAATCACATCCTCATGTTGCTCCACAGTGGAAGAAACAACACCCAATGTTTCCACCACGGCCAAGTGTCCTCCGATTTTCCTCAGCAACACTCTTGGACAGGGCATCACCTTCCAGCTGTGAATTCTCCAAGGAATGCCGTGTGAAGCTGCATCTCTCATAAGCCGTTTCATCTCAAAGGGTTGGTGTCTAGCAAAGTTAGAGGAACAGGAGCCAACACCCTTACACAGATACTTTATTAAATGTGTAATAACTGCTGGGGCTTATTCTGGGTTCTTTCGTGCTGTTTCCCTCAGAGTTTTAAAAAACACTTTGGAAAGAATCAAATGGAAATCATAACTTCGGGGTCCTTTCTGACGGCTGCTGGTCCTAGCGCCAGAGCCAGCGAGGGTCCCCCGGCGCTGGGAGCACAGCGAAGGCTGAAGACTCCTCCGGTGAGCAGCACCAGGCTAGCAGAAAGGCTGCGCATTCTGGGGTGCCACCTGCCGGCACCTGGACCTCCAACTGACAGGTTACATCCCGGGGAAATCTCCCTCTTCCTTCCTTTTCCTTTTTAAAGCACGTACAGGTTTTGGTGGAAGAACGACGGTCTCCATCCGTCTCCTGCAAGAGACACAGCTCCCAAGCATTTGAGGCTGCCGCAAAGCCACCTGTCCCTGCAGCACGCATGGGTTTGCCCGCAGGCGCCGGAGGGCCCGCTCCTTCCTGCTGTGTTTGTGCAGCCACTTGGCGTCCCTGCCCAGGGCAGGCAGGCGGGGAAGGCTCGGGCTCCGCGGGGCTGCCGGGCTGCGCCGCCGGCCGTGGAGAACGGATGCTCTATTCCCTGCACTGACAGGGCTTCTGGTGGGTCTGTGAAAACCGCAGCGGGAAGATGGTCCTGCGGCGGTCAGACCACCCCGGCCCCCCCGCGCTCCTCCCGCGGGAAGCCGCTGTCCGGAGCCGGGTATGGAGGATGCCGCTGCCGCGGCGCAGCCTCGCAGCCTGGACTCGCAGGAGACTTCAGCTCCAGCGCACGGTGTCAGCTCGGCAGCTGAGAAAGTTGTTTTCAAGCCGACTGCTCCCTGCAGCCTTGCGGCCCGGTACTGGGCTGAAGGAAGGTGCCTCCTGCCACCCTGAGCAGCTCAGAAAGCTGAGAGCTGTGTAGGATGGGGGGACATTCTCCGGGAAGGGAGTGAAGACCCTCAGCTAAACTAAGCACAACCAGGGATGTTGCTCAGCACCCGGTACGGAGTGCCAAGGGAGTGACACCTCCTCATCTCCTGGCCACGTGTAAGCACCAGGACCTCAGGCTCCTCTCCTCTCATGAGTGAATCACTGGCTCACCAAAGATAGCATGTTCAGGGGGGGAGTGGAACAGTTAGGGCTCAGGTGCGCAGCAGGTGAAGTTTGTCACTCCTACTGAGAAATGGTGCTCGGAGGCAAAGGCAGCAGCAGGACTCAACTGGCTTGAGAGACAAAGGGGTGTAAGGGTGAAAATGCCAGGGCCTGAGGATCACTCCTGAGCCCTGTTGAACTGAACGTATGCAGCAAAGTGCCCTGTAGCAAGCCCAGAGTGGAGCTGTACGACTCCCATCCAGGGTGAATGGTGTCCCCCGAGCTGTGGTGACACTGGGGCAATGTGGTAGAGTCCCTTAGGACAGGTGACTGGCAATGGATGCCTCAGAGGCAGTTGCTGACTTTTTGCTATGATGCTACCCAAAAGAACTTCCTTTCAGGGACAAATCCAGCAAGAATGGGTTCTTGCAAGCATAAAATACCACTGTAGTCAGTGCTAAATCCAAATGTTCTAATCTTTCTCCTGCTGTTCCTATAAACAGAGAATTTTATTTCCTGGAAATGCTCTGGGGAAATGTATCTGACCCGAGGTCTTTCTCCAAACGTGCATTTTACACCATTTCAGTAGCTGCACAGTGGGGACTGATGGGGTAGAGCCCGATGGCCACTGCCCACGCACCAGCCCAGCCAGAAGAGGGCAGTCCCATCCCCAGGCATCAGGCACTCGCCTGGGGATGGGGACAAGCCAAGGCCATGGCAGGACGGCAGCCTGTAGAGAGGGGTAGGGTCAGTAATTTGGGAAACTCAGGTCAGACACAGGCACGGTTCCATGGGTTATTCTCAGGGTCCTGACAGCTGTATAACATTCTGCAGTTCCAGCCCATCTTTTAATCACCTTAACAGCGTATGCTTTACAGCAATTAATTATCTGATATATTTCAGTAGGTTTCATAACATCCAGAAGCATTAAAAACATTTTTGTTTTGAAAGGTGCCATGATAACATGGGAGCAAAGTACCTGTGGCCAGTACCAGGGGTCACAGCTATGTCAGGTTCCACTCTCTGTCAGCCCAAAGATAAAACCTTCCTACTTGTGGGTTGGTTTTGTTCACTTCTTCCCAGACCCAGAGCCTGGAGGGTCAGAGAAACACGTTATTTTACCTTTCAAGAGGCAGTCTGGCAGCCCACACATACCTGCCTGAGCTAGCGTTCACCGAGGCAAATCACAGGTCATAATTACATGCCAGTAATATTGAAAGTAGAGTACTAGCAGTGCATTAAGGAAACCCCTGAAGTCTGAAAGGCCTACAAAAAATGAGATGGAAAATGAAAGCTCTGGGCTCAGTGGATGTGCCAGTGCACATGTGTCTGCTTGCACAGGCAGACCTGCAGGCCTCAGTGGAGTGGGGCAGCACGGAGGGGCAGCCCTGTGGTTGCAGGGCAACCAGGCACACTGCTGTCCCCAAAGCAGCAGATGCAGCTGGAATCTCCCCCAACTCCCTGCATCTTCTCACTCACCCCCGCTTGCCTGTCCTGCCCCTGGGAGGCTCAGCCTGACTCCTTGCTGCTACGTGCTGCAGGTCACCCCCCCCCGTTACACTCACAAAAGCAGAAGCACACCACACACACCCCTCTATGACCCCATTTGGCAGTATTAAACAGGATGTCTGTTTTTGTGGGCCAGGGCTCCTCTCTGCTATGTGCACATCTTTTTATGTGGAGGTCCCAGAGCTCATCAGAGGAGCTGGAGCCCTGGTGAGAGGATCTGTGCGTGGAGAGGCAGCACGGGGAGGGAGGCAGCGTGCCCTGGATGAACAGGCACACACAGCAAGGGCAGTCAGCACCACCTGTAAGCTCTGCTGGTCAGCACTGGGCCAGGAAGTATGGGGCGTAGTATCAGAAAGGGGAATACTGGGGCTTTTGCAAGTTCACTGGTGAGAGACAGCGAGGCTGGGCCTGCTGGGTGCAGATACGTCTGCAAAGCGCTGCTGGGGACACAGGGCAGGCGTGGCTGCTGGACAGAATGCTCCAGCCAGGATGGCAGGACCTGTATGGTGCATGTGTGAGCACCTATGGATGCACCTGCACTTTCAGGCACATATCCATATGATGCTCCCAGGGCTGCAGCATCTCTGCTTTGGAGATGGACTGGGAAAGCTGGGGATGTCCAGCTGGAGAAAATAAGGCTCTGGGGAGACTTTAGAGCCCCTTCCAATACCCAAAGGGGCTCCAAGAGAACTGGAGAGGGACTTCAGACAGGGTTTAGAGCGGCGGAACAAGACGGAGGGATTGTCACTGCCAGAGAGCAGGATTAGATGGGATATTAGAAAGAAATTCCTCCCCATGAGGGTGGTGAGGCCCTGGCACAGGTTGCCCAGAGAAGCTGTGACTGCCCCATCCCTGTAAATTCTGTAGGCCAGGCTGGACTGGCCTTGAAGCAACCCGGTCTAGTGGCAGCTGTCCCCGCCCATGCCATAGGGTAGGACTGGATGAACTTTAAGATACTTTCCCAGCCCGTCTCTTCCCGGATCCCGCTACCCGCGGTGCCCGGCGCGGGCTCTGTCCGCTCGGCACACGGAGACGCGCTCCTCTCACAGCACTGTGCTGCCGGGCAGGGCGCAGACCAAACCCCGAGGCTTGCGAGACTCTGGAAACCCCCGTCCCCGGGCACCCGGTTTTCGGTAAATTCCCCCCAGAGCCGCGCTCCCCAGCCCGCCCAGGCCCCTGGGGGCGCGGCGGGAGCTGAGGGGGCGGGGGCGGGCCGGAGGCGGGGCCGGAGGCGGGCCCGGGGCGCGGCCCCGGCGTCGGGCGCGGGGCGGGGCCGGACGCACGTGGCCGGACGGCGGGGCCAGGCCGCCGCCACTTCCTGCTCGGCGAGTCCCGGCGCGGCCGGAGCGGAACACCGGACTGAGGCAGTGCTGAGCACCGGCAGTGGGTGAGTTAGCGAGCGAGCGACTGACTGACTGGGTGACTGTCTGACTGTCTGACTGACTGACTGACTGACTGAGTGTCTGAGTGACTGAGTGACTGAGCGAGTCCCGGTTCCGAGTACTGATACGGACTGAGTTCCGGTATCAGCAGTGAGTGAGTATCGTCCATTACTACCGGCACCCGGCCACACCCGGCTCCGGCACCTCCCTGCCCGACCCAGACCCCGCCCTCCACGGCGGGCCCCATGCTCAAGGCCCCAGCTCCGCTTCCCCCCGTCCCGTGGCGGCTTCTCCGGCTGTGCCACCGGGATCGCCCTGCGGTCTGGCACGGGTGTCCGTGATCCCGGCCCAGCTTCCTGCTGCAGCGTGTCCCGGTCCCTCCGCCAACCCCGGGACGAGCCCCGGTGCCCAGCGGCCCTGGAGTTCCGGAGGAGGGCTCTGCGTGTGTCCGGGGCCGCGCTCCGCGTGCGGCCTCGGCCGCCGCCGCTGCTCGGGGTCTGCATCCCTTCCCCCGGGACCGCCCTCCCCTTCCCCGGCATCTCCATTGCTGATCTGTTCCCACTCACTAGATCACCTCCAGCTCTAGGATCCAAGGGAAAGCGCGTTACTCTCAAGCATGTTTCGAAAGATGGCTGTGGGGAGAAAAACTCTCCTGAGAGGCTTGAAGTAAACGTGAAATATTTTGTTATTTTCCAGGGTTCGGGTGTGGAAGAGATGTTCCCGTGATCTCCTGAAGGTATAGCTGCCACTATACCTCTTCTCCAAAGCTTTTCCTCTCTCTTTGCATTTCATTCAAAGAAAGTCCTGAACAGTTGTCTCCTCAAACAGGAAATGGGACAAGGATAGGGTTTCCATCTCAGCATTTAGCCTCAAATCACTGTTAGGTCATGGAAAATGAGGGCAAAGGCTGTTCCCAAACCTCCTTCTGACACTTTTCCATGTTCCTCTGCAAGGGCTTCTCTACTGCAGGTGGGACAGCCATAGGTGACTGATGGCTGCAGTCTCACCTGGGCAGTGGATGAGGCTTGTGCCTTCCTCACCTGCTCTGAGAACTCCGTGGTTGCCCCTGTGAGGCACAGCCAGGTTGGAATCACGCTGGGTATAGAAACAGAGCAGGGGAAGAAAACCGTCTGCTGACACTGGCTTCTGATGATCAAACTATCTTTGAGTAGGTTTTTTATAAATACATTTAGTTTTAACATCTTCATACCTTCACAGATGTGATTTTCATTTCAGTCATGAGCTTCATAATGATAATTTTCTCATGGAGTCCAGGCAATGCAGGGGGCAAAAGCAGCTGCAGCAGCTGAAGTGAAGGGTTTCATTCACATGCTCTGGAACGTTCAGGTTCTTTGTCAGTTTCATAGTGTCTGTGCCCTTGCCGTGTCTCAGCAGTCTGAAACACCAGGAAGTTTATATATCACAAATACAACTACGTTTAGGGCTGACAAAAAGTCTGGCTCCTACTGTCCTGGTATCTGACCCTCCGTTCTGATAGGTAGTATGGTAATTTTCTTGGAAGAGCTTTCTTTTTCAGTTTGTTGTTGCTATCTGTAAGTGCCTGACAATAGGGATGTGTTTTGTCTTTGCCTTCCAAGGCAGTAGAGAGCATGTTTGCTTCTCTGTTCTCTGTGCAACCTGCATCAAAAAGGGTTAGATTTGAGCACAGAGATCAAGCAGAGAATGAGATATGTAGGGAAATATTTGGAATTCGCTGATGATTTTTGATGGGAACAGTACACGTGTCCAAAAAGACACATGCTATGGAAGAAGTAATCTCTGTGTTTTAGTTTTCATTTGAAATTTTTAAGAAATCTCAGTATTTGTAGTTAAGCACAATGAACTCTGAAAGCTGTTAAAAGTTGAGAAAGTAGGAGCAGCAGGAGTGCTGGAGTTAAGCAGTGGAAGGGAGGGGTTGTCAGGGAGAGTCGAGGTAGGTGAACAGGAATGGCATGGGAAGTACTGCCCTGAGCTTCTTACTGCAAAGTCCCTTCTGCAGATGGGTGAGACCTGAGCATCCCAAACCCCCTTTGGTATTTTGGCTGAGGTGTTCTGATGAACTTGTTAGTTATTTCTTGATTATGTTGTGATGCTGATGTTGGGTGTTTCTAGTTTCCCAGTGGCCTAGTGTACGTGCTGAGCAAGAGGAAGAACCCTTCATTATCCCAGTCACGTGTGGACCTGAGAGGAGGAGGAGCTGCTGTTTGACCTTCTGAGAAGGATGGATCAAAGTGAGTGTAGTGCTGGCTGCCTGTTTGTGCTGTTGCCTGTGCTGTGAAGTGTTCATGAGTCAGCTCCCTGGACGCTGGAGAGGCATCAGGGTTGTTCAGCTGCAAGTTTTTAGCAGTGGTCACTGCTTATTGTGTGATTTTATCCACTGGGTGACAGAAGGGAAGGAAGGAGTACTTGGATTCAGTTGGCTTTTGGAGTATCACTAAAAACACAGTATCTTCAGGAGGATTTGTTTATTTCCTACATTACTGAAGGTCTCTTCTCACACCTCATAACCACATGTTAATGTTGTGAATGTGCTTGTTTGGTGTTCTGTTCTCTCTGTGTGGATAGGAGCAGACTGCAACTGGTTTGAAACAGGGACCCCGTGTGAAGTTGACAAAAATGTTGAAGTTTGGGGCCTTCATTTGGTCTGTCAGATGTTTTTCTAACTATAGCCATTCAGATGCCATTGTTCTACTTTTTCTTCCTTTCTACAGCTGGATAGTGGTGTAAGGTAGATTTATTGTGTCATAGTACCTCATTTTTTCATATATTTAGTATATTAGTTGTTATGTTTACTTAGGAACCTGGGTAAGAGAGGAGAGCCTTCATAATAGGAACCTTTGGGTTCTTTAAATACCATCATCACACAAATTGCTTTGGTACAAAGCTCATGAATCTGAATTTTTGGATGTATGTGTCACTAAAAGGATTTAAAAAGTACCATGCAGCTCTTCTTCCCTAGCCAAAAAGCTGAACTCCATCTGGCAGTTTTCATTTCTAGAAAAAGCTTGATGTCTTCCATGGGAGTAACTGTAACGCAGAAATACAGACAGACTTTTAGAGGAAGTGTTCTGCTTCCTATACTCCATGCATCATGTGGTCATGTACACAAAGTAAGGGAGTCTCTCAAGGAGGCAGGGTGACTTTAGAATGTCCCTGTATTACCTGTCTTGCCAGGGAGCAGCCTGTGAGCTCTGAATAGACTCACGCTTGGGCTGGAATCACAAGATAGCTGAGTTGGGAAGGAGCCTCTGGCAATTCCAGTCCTGACTTAAAGCAGAGTGATCTGGAGCCACTCGCTGAGGGCTGTGTCTGGCTGAGGTTTGAGGATCCTCGAGAATGGGGGCTCCACAGCCTTTTTTGGCAAGTGTTACATTTAAGTGGAATCCCCTGTATTTTGTTATTTTGTGTCCATTCCCTTTCAAGTTCTTGTAGTGGTTCTGTCTTGTTTATTCCCCCTGCCCCTGGTGTTTGTGAGCATGGATGGATCCCTCTGAGCTTTCTCTCCTGGTGCAGTAGCTGTCCCAGCCTGACCTTCTACGACAGATGCTCCAATCCCTTAATGGTTTTAGTGGCCCTTTGCTGCACTCGCTTCAATACTGGGGAGCCCAGAGTGTATGCAGCATTCCAGGTGTGTGAGCATCCAGATGACCTCCCTCGTGTGGGAGTGGAGAACTCGGTAAAGGCCACTTTCAGAAGCTGAAGTAGTTGAGCTGAAGTAGTAGTTATGGTTAATGCAAATGCTTCCTTAAGTAGCTTTTGCTGTTCCACATTTGAGCACAGGTAGCTGTTAAATCTGCTCAGTTTGATGTTGTGTGTGCAGAGCTCTACGACTCTCCTGAGCAATTTCAAGAAGACCAAAAGTATCATTTGAAGGCTTATTTTGGACAAATGACCATTCTGATATAACTGTTTGATTTTTTTTTTTGCAGACTCAGACTCCTCACTTTCCAGAATGTTTACCGGGTATGATGATCCTGAGAATACTGAAGTGTACGAAGATGAACTTTATCCCGAAGAGTCATCCAGTGAGCTGAGTGTTGATAGTGAGGTGGAGTTTCATCTCTATAGCCAGATCCACTACTCCCAGGATCTTGGAGAAATCAGCACACTGGAAATGGATGAAGAAGCTGATGTTACAGAAGTCATGGCTCACAGTTCAGGTCTAACTGAGAGACAGGATGAAGATGAGAAACTCACTGAACTCACTGATGGTGGTACTCAGCTTTCAGATGAGCCCGAGATCATCGTCCTGTCTGATACACCAGATGAAGACAGCGTCTACAAAAGCAAGGCGAGGAGGTCAAGGTGCTCCTCAGCCCAAGGTAAAACACACATCCGCCCAGTGTCTTCCACACCAAATCACGCCAAAGCTGCTGCATGTAATGTCCTGTGTCCCCCTGAACCTGGTGTGGCCACACCAGGGCAGAGAAACATCACAAGTGGGAGGCCTACCCCAGGCTGCTCTGCTGGATCCCAAGCCTTTCATGACGTGTTGGTAATAGACAACAGCTCGGAGGAGGAGAGCTTGATCTCTGACAGCGATAATGTTGAAAGCTGGATGCTTTTGGGAGCTGGTGCTGACGACAGGGATGGAGACATCATGTTGAACCTTGAGGGCTGTGCCACTCCTGCCAGCGAAGGTTAGTGCTTCTTATTGGCTTGTTTGTTCTTGTATGGAGACAACAATTTGTCTGTAATGACACTGATGTCAGTGCTTGAAAAATGAACAGAAAGCGAACAAGAGTGCATGGCAATGGATGCAAAGCTGTGGTAAATGAAATGGCCATAATTTGTATCATTTCAATACCTTTATTTCAGCAGCATGACATATGGAAGGAAAAACAGCATTTTTCCTGGTAGAAATTTAGAAGTAATATCAGAGTGATTTGTACTGTGGACTTTTCAACTTTGCCACATACTTTGTATTCCTGAGACCATATAAGAAGTTGCTGTGTGCCAGACCAGAGACCTTTCAACTCAGGACAGGGATGAGCTGTAAGAGGAAGGAGGCAGGAGGCGGAGGGGAGAGCTGTGCATTTCCCCTGCCTGAGTTCAGCAGCGCTCTTGGCAGTTTGGACTGTTCATCTGAAGTTGACTGACTCTTCTCATGTGGATTCTGCACTGAATAATTCAGAGAGGTCTCTCCCTCTAAACCACTAAAGCTAAAGTCTGACGTTTTGGTGTTTTGAAAAACATTCTTCCACATTGCAGCAAAGAAGGTACATAAACGTGGTGGTCAGTGCCACACAGTTTAGGCAAGTGTTAGTAATAACCATTGTGTGTAACATACACTATGTCACCAGCAACAGAAAACTCTGCTGGATGATCAGCCAGGATTTTTTCTTGCTCACTGGTCTCCTGGAGCAAAGGCCATTACTGGGAACAGCGTCCCCCCTGCCAGGTTGAGGGAAACCATGACCCAGACAAAGGCTGGAGAAAGAAATAACAAAAGTAAAATAGACCATACTTTAAAAAAAGTTAAAAACCAAAATGTATGCCATAACTTTATTTGGTGCACATGTAAGTGAGGAGGTTTTGGACTAAATGGAGTATTCTGTGATGCTAATCTGCAGGCTGATATCAGTGGAGTTTTTGTCAGTGTCTATAAACAGTGCTGCTGTTCATGTGCTGCTGCTGCACTGTGCTGTTTGAGAGGGAAGAGCTGTGGAATAGTCTTCGCTGCCTTCTTTGGTGAAACATGTATTTCAGGACCATAACTGTTTGATAACTTTCTGCTGGAGTTCTGTGTGTTTTTGCATGGTTTAGCACAGTCTGTGGCTACACAGAGTTTTATGTAAAGCACTCTGTCGCTGCATCAGAGGTCCTGATAGGCACACCATGTTTGGAATCCATGTAGTTTTTCCTTATTATAAATATTTTTAAAGTTTCTAAGAATTGCCTTGCAGGTGTGCCAGTACTGACTGAGGGGGCTGTTAAAAATCAGATGGGAGTTTGGTACCAGGGAGCAGTTTTTGCTAAGTTGTGTCATGTTTTTGTGACAAACAATGTAATGGTTTCCGGTTCTGATCCATTCATGAATGTTGGCAATAAGCAAGGCACATACAGAGCAGACAACAGGGATAGAATTTCCCTGCAGTGTGTGAATGGGTCACACTGTTCAGAGCTAAAATTGCGTTTTAGAGTGTAGGCAATATAAACAGTTTTTGAAATGTTTTACTGGGAAGTCAAAGACAGTCATACGAGGTCATAAATACACCTGCTCTTCTCCTACTCTGGTTTTATTCTCAACAGTAGGCCAGAATCTTCGCCAAACCCCTCCAGATTCTGGTGGATGGAATTCAAGTAGCTGTGGTGCACAAAAGTTTGGTTCAGCTGCTCCGTTTCTAATACACACTGTGATCCCCATGCAAAGACATAGGCTTAGAATAAATTGTGTTATAGGTATGTGTGTGCAATGAAAAACTGAAACAGCATCAAAATAGTTGTAGAGAAGAGAAGCCGTAAATGTTCCTAAAGTACAGTAACTGTAATTTGTTTATTGAGCTTGTATCTCTCATCCTAGAGACAATAATATGCAGCTTGTCTAATGGGAGGTGTACTTGCCCATGGCAGGGGTCTGCAACAAGGTAATCTTTACGACCTTTTGACCAAAACAGTTCTGGAATTCTTTAAATTGCTCTGCTGAAACATGAATATAAAAATTCTGAGTTCAAAGAAATGTATTTTAAAAATATGTGTATTGGCAAATTATCCTCTCAGAGATATTTTCTGGTCATTCTTTTAAATTATTTTGAGACATGCACAGTTCTGTTTTCAGGATTTCTAGAGAATGAGATAGGTGTTTTGGCAGCAATACTGTATGTAAATTACGATTTTAGGGCCTGCGGTGCCAGTAGGGATGGTCATAGCATGTAAGAACTCATAAAACCTTGCCTTTCCCTTCCCCCCTGGCACTGCCTGTGCCTGTACTTTGGGTAGACCTCTCATGGCAGTATTGTGGTGTGTCTAGTGTCCGGTTTGCTTCCCGTGGAAAGGGGAACTGAAACGTGAACAGTCCTCTGACCGTGAGAGCAGCCGGTTGTATCAGTCATTTGATGAGTCTGTTTTCATGTCTGAATTCCTGAATAGAGATGCTGAGCTTCCACTGTGTCAGAAACAGCTCCTTAAGGAAAGGAACTAAGCATATCTCCTCATTCTGTTCGCTCCCCTACACCTCACTTGTCCAACCTGCTCTTGTCTAACAACCCTGTATTTTTCATATTCTCTGTATACAAATAATGCTGTCTAGTGCACAAAGTCTTTCCCCTATGCAGCTTTCCAGCTCCAGTCACTAGCATCTGTTGTGATGGAAAGAGAGATCGTTTGGCTGTGGAACATGAGCTCTGGGTCCTGGTGGCAGATCAAGGTTTACCTTTTGGTCCTCAGCTGCCATCCTGCAGGTTTATGGCCAGTCCACAAGTACCAGAGTTCCATACGCAGATGCAAGTCTTCCCTCCCCTCTCTGCTGTGCTCCCCTATGGCTTTAGGTGCCTTTCAGGTTTTAGTGTTGCTTGTCTAATACCACACTACGTCACATTTGTGCCTGTATTTCTGTAAAATTCCTGGTTTCCCTGCCGAAAGGCAGGACTAGGTACCTGTGTGTTCCCACCTGCTGCTGGTGGTTTTCCTGGCGTGGCTGTCAGGAAACTGCTTGATGATGCTGCTGGTTGCTGTGCTTAAAGGCTCCTACCTTCTTCACAGGGTGTTTCAAAAATGGGTAATTCAGCAAATCTAGGTGTTTGATATAATCTACACCAGGTGTTTTTTAAAGTTTGGGGGTCCATAATAAAGTGTGCAAAAAGAATCATTCCAAGCTGTGTCGTGCACTAATGCAGAGAATTCATTTTCAGTGTCAGTTTCCATGTCTTTGGAGGAGTGTTCTCCCCTCCCACCCCTTCTCTCCGCTTTGCAGTAAGAGTTTATATGATAAGAACGTTAATCTCCTGTAGTAGGAAGTCTTTCATCCATTTCTTCATTAAAACCTTCCTTTTAACATATTTCTTCTCCCATGAATAGCTGCAATCCTAATCTCTCTCTCTCCTTTTTTTTTTTTTTTTTTTGGAAAGACAGCATTCAGAGCTGCAGCATTGATGTCCGGCCACTAAGGGGTACAAAAAGCAATTTATCTTCTCTCTGTTATATCCTTTGCCCCCCTGGCCCCTTTCTCAGAGACTGGGTGTGATTATGATTGCACTCTGGGCTTGGCAAGTTTGTGGTGTGTGGCTGCCTCTGACTCCAAAAAACACTTGTAAAATGAAAAAGAGATAAAAAGAAGCATGTTTGAACATTTAGTGAATGAAAACATAATATGCCTAAAGTGGAAGAAAAAAATAATTTGAAAGTATTCCGTTTTTGCCTGTTCCCTAAGAAATAATGTAGGAAGGAGTTTTCTATTTAGTAGCAGTAACTGCAGCTTATGGAGTCAGAATGGAAGTAGCAGTCTCCAATAAATTTGACTTATTGTTTTATCTCTGTCAAAAAGGAAGTGCCCTCTGTGAGCTATCAGTGTTTGAAATGGCTTCTTCTAGACATTGAACTTAAATTTATCTTAACTGTGTGGCACTGCAGAAACTACTCAAAAATCTGACCACATCTGTATTTTCTTTCTCTGTATGCTGTTATTCAAATCCTTCAGTTTATTTCTAAATGGTGAAAAGGTGTAAGTGTGTTTCTAAAATAACAACGAAATACAATGTGCTTTTCTTCTTTTCCCTGACAGCTGCTTTTGAATATGACCTTTGCATGATACAGTATGTTTTTGTTCTGGAGTCTTGTGATTTGTAGCAACAACTTGTTTTTTCCTACAAAAATGGCCACCGTAAATTTTCATTTTGCTATACCAGAGAAGAGCTCTGTAAAAAGTCACATTTCCTTCTGATTATTGGGTACCCAAGTTGTGGAATCACTGGGTTCAATCTCAAACAAAGTTGCTTTCAGATGTAAAAGGATTTCTGGGTGGAAATTTCTTTAACAATGAAATTATTTTTGTTAGTAATACCTAGAGGTATTACCATTAATACCGAGAGGTGTGTGCTGCATTTCTTAAAAGCAGCAGGACTCCCTGGTGTGATCCATGTACCAGCTTCAGTGTTACCAAAACCCCAAAGCAGGGATTTTTGCTCTGGTACCTTTGTGGTGGCTCGTCTGACTGTCGCAGGCTGCTGCTCTGGAGGCCACACGCAGTGGCTGTGGCCATGTCCCTGCTTTAGGGGTGGCCTCAGCCCCTTGTGACACTGCCTGGAGCACGGCATCTCCTCCAGAGAGGCCCAGTGTGGGAACCAGGAGCCCCTCAGTCTGGTGGAAGAGAAGGTACACAGGACAGATGTCTTGATATCTTCCTCTAAAATCGGTGTTTTTTTAGGAGCCGTATTTGTGTGGCCCGCCATGCACATGGGGGAGTGCCACCCATGACCTGCAGCAAGGCTGGGCACACAGAGCCTTCCAGAGGGTGTCTGGCCCAGGCTGTGCCTGTCCCATGCCAGCACAGAGTTCCCACTGCCATTACCCCTCCCCAGCTCAGGCAGGCCCGTGGGGCTGGGGTTGTGCTCCCCTTGCAGGGGTGGACAGAGCAGTGCTGGGCTACGCCCCTGCATGGGGAGTGAGTGGAGTCCAGTTCCTGTGTGTGCATGTGTTGCTGAATCCCTTTATGGGCTTGTTTCCCCCACAGCTGCACCCTCCTGAGAGCTGTGATTTGGGGGTTTTCTTGTGATTTGGGGGGGTTTTCATCTCACTTGTGTTTGCTGGAACCCTGCCATCGTGGAAATGTGGTAGGAGTGGTTTGTGCATGAATTCCTGCAGCAGAACGCACCCTGGAGCGGGAGCCAGCAGTGGGAATCCACCTACCCCTTGGAAAATACAGCACATGCATATGGATATTTTGATTAAAGAAAAAATCTTAATCTTCTTCACCGTGTAATGTGGATACACTCGAATCTCTTGATTATTTAAGAAAAAAAATTAATAAAACTAATAAAGTTCCTTTGCAAATCCAAAGAGATTGAGGCTAAGCACAGCCTGCAACCTGAGCAGCCCCTTGTATCTGTTCAGATTCTGTTGCTGTTGTGGACCTGGCTCTCATTTAAATTTCCTCTGGCTTGGGATTGCTGACTAGGTTTTCTGCAAGAGTGCCCATGCTTACATGGTCATATATTCTGTGTGACTTTTTTTTTTCACTTTTCCCAACTTTTTTTTTCTCTTTTCTGTTTATAGTTATAGGGGGACTTTTCCCCCTCTTTTCTGTTTCCAGTTTGATCTTTCTTCCTTATCCTTATGTCTTTGGGTTTCTTGCAGGCGATAACAAACTCTCATACTGCAACTGAATTTTTGAACACTGATGAGAAACTGCTTTAATCCTTTTGAAGGAGAGGTTTTAGGTGTTTAAGCAATTAAAAAGTGCAGTAGAGACTATATTGGATACAAAGGACATAGTGAAAAAATAAAGTTTGAGGTGAGCAGCCAGGTTTAGATGCCAGGTATAGGGGGACAGAAATCTGACCCTGTGCCCTGCAATACCACTGCAGTGATGCTGATCATGAGGCAGGGGTGTGTGGTCACTCCTTTCACTTTAAATCTGGAGGAAATGCAGAAGTAGCTCCTTGGGTTGCTGCAGCAATTGTGCATGTTCAAGTACACACATGCCTGTGACAAAGGCTGGCAAGGCCTGGGATGATGGCAGTGGTGGTCTTTATATTCTGTTAATGTATATAATTGGTATTTCCAGAATTCGTATTAGTGAGTGCTGTGTGTCTGCTGTAACTGTATTCCACATGGAACAGCCCTACTCCAGCAGCCTTTGCCAGAGAAGAATTGTGGCTGCAGGGGACACACTGGTGAGTGTGGGTGCACGCTCCAGCTCCTCTGCTGAGGGTCCCCAGTTCACTGCAGCATTTTCTACCAGCATGACAGATTTTGTAGTCGTGGAATTTGGGTTTAATCTGCTTCTTTTTACATGGCAATTTACTGCAGTGGTAAGGTTTCCCACCTGCCAGGCTCAGCCTCTTCCTCTCCATAGTGGTGGTGTTTGACTGCTTTTCCTCTAAAGCTTTTGCTAACATCTCTGATTTCACATCATATGTGACTTTTCCATCTATCCACAATATGTCCTGTCAGACAGTGACATCATTAGCAGTGAGGAAAGAAGAAAATTAAAGTGCCCTGTCCAGTCTTAGACTTTTGTTGGTGGATGTGAATCACCAAGAGTAACATGTCTCCCATGCATTGCTGAAAGCCACATGTGCAGAACCAGAGCTCCAGATGTGTTTCAGACACCAGTTTGGTGTGTTTTGGCACGGGTTTGGTGTATTCTATCATCAGTTTGGTGCTAGTTCTGTGTGTTCCTTTGCTGCATTTGCACTACCTCAGGTGTGACATGGGGTGGTTGATGTTCCTTTGTACACACTTCTGAAGTGTAGATGAGGGGAATGCTCTCAGAGAGCCTGAGGAGGCCTGTTGGAGACAGCAGATTCCACTGACAGTCACAAAAGCAGCTCTTTGCCCTAAGTGGGCAGATTTCTCTGCACTTAGCTGTCTTTCATTGTGCTGCGTGGGTGGTTGTGGTGTGCCTGTCCTTACTCTTGAGCCCTTGAGGCACCAGGAACAGCCAGGCATCCTCAGGACAAATCTTCCTCCATCAACTCCTTTAAAACCTCAGCAGCCAGGCAGTGAGGGGGGAGCGTGGGGGGAAGCTGCCAGATGCTCTTTTCGGTCTCTTTTTGAAACTCTCTGTGCATGGTGAAACACCAGAGCTTGCTGTACCCTGCTGGAGCGGGGGCAGTGAGGCGGCGGGCGTGTTCCAGCCCGGTGCTGACCGTCCCTGCCTCGTGCTGCACTGCCCTTCCTGGCTTGATGCTGCCCAAAGGTAAGACACCAAGCCTGGAACTGTGTCCTGTGCTTTTCAAACTTTACCTGCAGAGCTTGGGGGATGCTCCCTCCCCCTGGAGCCAGAGGGGCTCCAGCTGCCACTCGAGATGTGGGGTTGGCTCCCCATCAGCGTGTGCTGCGATGTATACACACACACACACGTGTGAGCACAGGCACGTGTGTGTGCTTGTGTTTGTGTTTGTAGGTGTGTTGTGTGAACGTTTGGCATTTCTACCTGCATTATGTTCCCATGGGATATCTTGGCAGAGGAACCTAAATGGGGGAAAGTTGCCAGCTTTGAGTAGGAATTTCAGTGGTGTCCCATAACACACCCATGAGAAGGGCAGCAGCATTCCCAGCCCTGGAGTCTGTCAGAGGCTTCAGCCAGTGACAGCCCAACACAAAACTGAGCTGTCCCCTCTGGCTGGCTCCCCAGGACACAGGCAGAGTTGGCATTGTTTGTGCTTTAGGCTGAATAGGTGTGTGCTGAGGGGACGTCCTCATTAGATTTTTAATTATTATAACAAAGTTATAATAATTAAATCTTAGAAACAGAGAAGTGATCCCTCTAAGAAACCCATGTCGCCAGTTGGAGCAGAGGGACGATTCTGTTGGCATTGGTGGTGTGTGTGTTTGTGTGTCTCACATGATGGATCTGTGGTATGTGTTTGTGTGACTTAGGTTTTCATATAGCAAACCCAAGGATTTAAAACATACACTTCTGTTAAAAACAAGGACGAAAAGCCCAGCTTTGGTCACTCATTTGTGATTTTTGTAATAGGGTTTTTTTTTCATTTTGAGGAGCAGCTTCGTGCAGGTGAAACAGTGCTGTTTTTGTTGTAATTTTCCTAAAAATTGAGTGATTTAGTGGTGGCTGAAGGTCACGGTCTTTTGTGTTCCACTCTGGTTTCTCTTCCAGGACATGGTGAGTGGGCCCCAAAGGCTGCTGCTTCCAGGGGCTGGGGGCCATCACTCCCTGTCACGGTGTCTGGAGGCAGCAGGGAGCCGGAGGCCGCTGTTTTGGGTCAGAAGGAACCTTTAAAACCATCTTGTTCCATCTCCCTGCCATGGGCAGTAATACCTTCCACCAGGCTGAGTTGCTCAGTTATATGTAATTTAATCTTTTGTAGGGCCAGCCTTGTGTTTCTAGTGAGGAAAAACACTTATTTTGCAAAACAACAGCAAAGATGTTCTTGAAAATACAAATGACATGTTTTTGAGGTGTCAGTGATGTGATTTTATGTTTTTAAACACAAATGACATGTTTGTGACGTATGTCAGTGATGTAATTTTTTTTTTTTGTGACACACGTGCAATCTCCGAAGGACAAAAGCTGAAAAACATGTTTCCCTTTTATGGAAATGCACATTTGAAAATAATTTCCCAGTGAACTCAAATAATTAGAAGAAGCGCATGGAATTTTAAATTTGAAAGGTTGACTAATCCTGAGTGGCTTTGTGAAGCTTGAAATCTGCAGGAATTTGAAGGAGAAAGCAGGCTCTTTAGGAACTGAATTCTTCACAAAAGAATTTTTTTCTGGTCCTACTTTATTTTAGTGTTGTAGGAAAGGCTGAAAATTTATTAGGGGTAACTTCACTGAGACTTTATTTCTTTTAGTTTGGCAAATCCCTGATCTCTTTTCCATCGGTAAGACTGAGACCATTCCTCAGTCAATGTTCTTATGTTGCCACTCCAGTTTGTGTCTTACAGGGGCGAGACTTGTGCAAAAAATATACATAAATGGAAACATGCCCCCAAGTCCTTTGGAGTGCTTCAGAAAATGTTCAGATGCAAGAGCAGTTCACTCAGGTGTTGCTCGTCTTTCTTGTAGTTGCTCTGAGAATACAAACATGCAAAGGGAGCAGCAGGGCAGGTGGGATGTGCAGATGGGGTTTAATATATCCAGTTAGTCATTTTATTTTTTTAATGTTATACTTACCATCCACAAGGAAAACATGAAAACTACTGTTAAATGTTGATTTATTCAAGGGCACAGAAAAGCATTAAAAATGCTTTTTCAGCCTGAGTGGGGGATTTAGACAGTCAGCAAGTTCTTTTCAGTTTGTTTTTTAACATTTAGTTTTGTTATTGTAATTTCAAGGTTTATTAATAAAACAAAATGGTACATGGGGCATAATTTTTTACAAAAGAAATGAAAAATCAGTCATCAAACAATTCTTATCCAGGAAAAGAAAAAGCAAAAATTAAGGAAGTCAAAATTACATAAAAGAATCAGTATCAGGCTGTTTTCACCCAGCCCAGAATTTTCACTCAAAATTCTAAGTTCTAATTATTGACTGATGTCAATGGTTAATACATAGTTAATAGAGCAATTTCTTTAATATTTACACAAATCGCAGTGTAAACATAGATCTTCAAAATAATATTTCATTGTATCTTTCCAGAAACAATTATGCTACCTGTGTTCCTTTCATCTCCATACACTCAGATTTTATTTAACAAAACTCATCCCTGTATATTTATTTGCAGCAAAATCTTTGCTCTTATGCATATATAGTATCTCTAGTTGCACAAATGTTAAATGTTTAAAAAACATCTGTTGTTTCTTCTTTGGTTTGACTCTCCCACTACTCTTTTTTTTATTTTTGGGGAGAGATTCCTTAAAATATATGGTGATTATTTTAAAAACTCTCAGTAAGTTGGAGGGAAACAGAAAAATAGAAAAAAATCCTTGTTTCACTACAAGTTGTAAAAAGCACAGTAATGATGACTTTTTCCTTTAGTAGAAAGGTCTTGCTTTCCTTCTGTTTGGGAGTTTCGGCAACAAGTCATAATGAATAATTCACGTAGATTTTGGCACTAGTTACTTTGGAAACTAGAAATTACTGGTATTTCATATATCTGCTCTGTATTGGAGAAATTAAACTTTTTGATCTTTTTAGTGGAGTCACAAGATCTGTCTTAGGAAATCTGTTTTATTGTTAAAGTGTGGTCTCGGGATAAGTGCTCCCTTCATTTTGATACTGCCACATTTCATCCTTGGGCTCGAAGATGAATCCTCACTCCCAGGAAAGGAAAGAGTAACAGAAGTTGTGCTTGGGCTCTGTATATGTCCCACAGAGACAGAGTCAGTTCTGTTGCCCCATCCCAATGCTTATTTCTGATCCTGAAGGATGCAAAACATTGCTGTGGTTTCTCTAGAGTGCTCTTCTTTTTCTCTCTACTTTTTCTGATTAAAAATTTATTCGCCTCTTTCAAATTCTACCAGTGAGTTACAATATCGTCCGGAGTGCATTAAATGCCCTCTCCCCACCTTGCCAAAAGCTCTATAATTCTACCTTCAAGAGTTCAAATTACACTCCTTGGCCTTTTTGCTCTGTTCCCAAAGTAATCCCTTGACATAAATTCAAATAATAGGGAACTCATCTTTGGAATTATGCAGGTAATACCTTTGGTGGCACATGTGATAGTTTGAAAGATACTGTCAGGTTGTTATTTAATTGGAATTCTGTCAATGTCGTATTTTTTAATTATTCATGCTTTTTGAAAACTATGGTGAAGACTAGAAAGCAGCCAGCTGTGTGGTAGCCTTAAAATGTGCATTGGTTATCACAATTTTTAAAAAAACAAAACAAAACAGAAAACCAAACAAACAAAAAAAAAATGAAAGAACAAGAAAGAAAACAGCTATTAAATGCCATTTTGCAGGCGTGAGTTATTTTCCATGGCTGATTATAGAACATCTCCTGAATTGTGTTGCTTGAGGATGTTCAGTGTCAGCAAATTCGAGGGTTTGTGATGTTTAGGGCTTATTGCATATGTGGGTTGCTAAAGTGTCACGCCTAAGGACAAAAGTGGGTAAATATGAAGACGTCTGAATTTCACACTTGTGTAAAACTAAACTGCTGAGTTTCCTGACAAAAGCCATTCCAGCTCAGCCTTGGGTTTTGAACACAAGAAGTCCTGGATGTGTGAGGATCCCACATTCTTGTAGGTATGGAAAAGCAGAAATCCAACTCAGAAAGGCAGAGTATTTGGCTGGATCCTCTTATACCTAAGCAAAGATGACCTTGCAGTGTAAGGAGTCCCTGCGGGGCAGGTAACCCAGAGGATGGCATTTCCTCGAGTTAACATCCCACAACACGGGGCATACCTGGCGCAGCGCAGACTCATGTAGAGGCTGCAGGGCATTTAAGCCTTTGATGAGAAGAAATACTCTATACCCAGGAGGCAAATTTTCGAGTAAACTCTGACAGAAACGTGTTATTTTGCTCACAATTTTTAACTAGATGGACTTTGGGTACGTGTTTGAGTATATGTGTGAGCGAGGGGGATGCTGAGGGTTTGACCTCTGTGTCTGTGAAGGCAGGGAGGGAGGGAGGGGTGTGCTGCACGGGGCTGCAATGCAGGAGATAGCAGGCACAGCCTGGAAATGGGGCTCCCGGAGTTCCAGAAGTCGCAGCAGGCTCCTGCCCAGCTCAGCTGGGTGGGAAGACCTCTGTTCCAACCAGGAGCTGGTGCCAGGCAGCCGCGGGAAGGGGCTGCAGAGGACAAGCAGAGCCGGCTCCGGGGACAGGAGCCAGCAGCACTCCGGCTGTGCTGCGTCCCCTGGCGCTCAGCTTGCCCCACCAACGCGCCCACGGAAACAGTGCTGGCTCATCCGGTGGCTTAAAAAGGGAAATTCGCTTATTTAATGACAAGGCTTCCCGAATTCTAGCAAAGATTCAAAACACACACTGCTAAATACCTGGTTCTATTATTTTTTTAATTAGAGAAACAACAGTAAAACTTTGAAAAGCTTTTAATAGCAAGTATGTTCTCACTGAGAAACTAATTTTAATGACTGAAATTATGAAGGCTAAACTTTATTTCTGGCACTTAATTTCTCCTTTGCAGTGAGTTCAGATGAGGCCCACGCAGTCAAAGCCTGGAGTACGATGTGCTCCTGGCTGTGTTCATCTGCTCTGTGACCCAGCATGTTGTTGTGATTCTGTCAGGTGTGTGTTGAGACAGATTTGCTCATGATGTGGTGCAGGTGGTCACCTGAGGAGCAGTCATGTTCAGGTGTTCACTATCCCGTGGGTCTGAAGCCTCCTCTTGTCTTCTGTTATTACTGCAAGAGGAAAACGTAGTGCAAGAAGGAGACTTTAATGTGTGTCCATTTTCTTTAATTTTGGCTATTTCTGGAATCCTGGCTGCCATGCCATGCCATACTGTGGGTCAGTACAAGTAAGTGACAAATGTACAATTAAAAAATACTAGTTTCTTTCGGGTCTAATGATAGTTACAAGTATTAAATTGGTGAATCGAGTGAAGTTCTTACTATTTCATTCTATATTGTAGAGATTCCCTTAAATCAAATAAGTAGAATGGATTTGAGAGGTAAAAATACTGTGCTGCTCTTTACAGAAAGAAATAGTAGTGCTAAAGTGATGTTCTTTCAGCCTTAGCATAACTGTGAGGTCAAGGCAGACACACATGGTATACAAAACTGTCCTCCAAAATCCTAGACAAATATTTTCTGGTGTATTATTGTAATTGAGCACAGATTCTGGAAACTAAAAGTCTTAATTATGATCACTTTTCCTGTCTTCACCATGGCAGCTTTCCTTTAATTTCAAAAATCAAAAAGGAAAAAAAAAAGAGTTATTTTCTTAATTAACTCACAAATTTTGCTAGCAGTTGCTTCAGTTTGAGGTTACTCAGAGTCCCGTTCTGTTCTGTTCTGTTCCATCATTAATGTGTCACTGAGCGCTGTGCTGTTGTTTTCAATATTAATTTCCTGATTTCGGGGAGAAAACAAGCTTAAGACACTTGAGACATTAAATGCCAAGGAAATTAGGGTAGATGCAAAATTTAATTTATGCAGTATTTCAATACTTGCAGATGTATTGAAAACTGGAAAATCATTGCTTATCATTTTAAGGGAATTTTTAGTTTTCTTGAATATGTGGGCTTCTGAATTTTTTCCTTGATTGCATTTCACTGCAATAATTCTGGCAAACTTCTTTTTCCTTTAGAAGATAAATTATGTGCAAGAATAATCTTTAGTATAGACACTGAGTTGAAGAATCAAGTATTTGGATGTTAAGTGGAGCAGTTCTGATAGTGAATACTTCTCTTTAATGATGTTGCCTTAGTCTTAAAGAATATATTACAAAATATCATTGGAAATTGCTCCTAAAGAATGTTAAAAAAAATGTTACTATATTGTATACCTTGTCTCAAACTCAGATATCAGATGTTTTTCAGGACTTAGTTCTAAAAGCTACTTGGATGGGACGGAGATTGATACATCTTGCCTGGTTGAGACCTGTGATGTTGTGTAGGCTAGTGTTTTTTTAAAGCCTGGGCTGCGGGGGGGGGGAAACAGATGAACAAACAAAATCCACAGAGACAACTAGCACTAAAGAAAAAAAAAAGTGCTTAGAACAATAAAACCCAATGTTAAAATTGCCCAGGCATTTAATTAATAATTTGAAGTGTGCAGTGAATGCACACTGCGAACAGCAGGGAGTATTTTGTTCAGCAAAACACTCACACGTGCTTGACCTTAATTGCTGACTTGTGTCCTTTGGATTCAAGGTTGTGGCTCACCTGGCTGCACCTGTCTGCAGGGTGTGAGTGGGCATGTCAGTGCAGCAAGGAATGTTTCAGTTCACACTGAGAATGTAAGACTGAAGAGCAGCGCAGCCATGGGGCAGTTTTTAAAGAAGGAACTTTTAAAGATGGAACTCTGCACTTCACCCTCCTGCAACCCCGCAGCCCTGCCAGTGTCTTGGTACTGCCATACCTTTGGAAATCGCACCTCAGGGTGTTCTACCTGGTGACCTCTGATGGCCATGTGACTTGGCACAGGCCTTGGGAGTCCAGAATCATGGGCTGGTTTGGATCAGAAGGGATCTTAAAGCCTATCCAGTGCCATCCCTGCCATGGGGAGGGACACCTTCCACTATCCCAGGGTGCTCCCAGCCCCATACCACCTGGCCTTGGACACTGCCAGGGATCCAGGGCAGCCACAACTTCTGTGGGCACCTTGTCCAGGGCCTCCACACCCTCACAGGAAAGAATTTCTTCCCAATATCCCATCTAACCCAGACTTGTATCAGTGTGAAGCTGTTTTTGATGCCGTGTTCTAAATTGTAACCTGTTGTTTGTGTAAAGCTTTGTGGGAGGGGTCTGGTGAAATCTAACAACTCCAAACTACCCTTCCCACCCAGCGAGGCACTCTGGCACTGTGTAGCACTGGCTCTCAGGAACTGTTCCACACCAGGCAGCGCTACAATCTGGGCCGGTATGCTTTCTTTTTCACATTTGCTGAGTTGTGAATAAAGCCCAGAATGTAGTATGCTCCAAATAACATTTGTTTTCTTCTGGCTGCTTAGTATACTTAATACAGAGTGGTATTCGTGAAATCATGATCCGTATTGTAATGTTTCTCTTTTCTTTCAAATAATTTCTCTAACAGGTAGACATATACTGCTTTAACTCCTTAAGATACATAGCCAGAGTTCTTTTCAAAATTTGGACGGAACCTTTTCACCTGGCCAGTGAAGAACTACTTTTCTCACTTAATAAAAATAATTTTTTTAGCATCTTTTCAGCACAGTTGAAAGATACGTAAATACTGTGCTCCTTTGACTGTATTAGTATGTAAAGGGTCTCCAGAAGAGCTGGAGAGGCACTTTGTATGAGGTCCTGGAGTGGCAGTACAATTTGAAATGGCTTCCCATTTCCAGAGGGCAGGGATGGATGGGATATTGAGAAGGAATTGTTCCCTGAGAGGGTGGGGAGGCCCTGCCACAGGGTGCTCAGAGAAGCTGTGGCTGCCCCTGGATCCCTGGCAGTGTCCGAGGCCAGGCTGGACACTGGGGCTTGGAGCAGCCTGGGACAGTGGAAGGTGTCCCTGCCCATGGCAAGAGGTGGACCTGGATCAGATTTGAGGTCTCTCCATACCCAAACTAGTGTATGATTCTGTGACTGTTGTGCCTGGAGCTCATGGCACGAGTAGTCCAGACCTGGCCCCAGCCTGGCAGGGTCAGCAGCGCAGGCTCCGTGTAGGTAAGGGCAGCAGTGACACCATTGTCACCAGAGCACAGTGGACCCGGTGTGAACCATAGGACTTTGAGAATTTTTGATTGTTAAAAGCTGCTGCAGTGTCCAAACTATTGTAGTGTTTAAAACATAGCAATGTTTTTGCTGTGTTTGTGTAAAAACAATTGTATTTTTTTAAACCAACACTGGCTTTCCTTAACTGTCAATCCAGATACACCATGCTAAAGTAACCATTAAACTTCTTGTTCTTATAGGAATAATTGTTTAGCAAATACAACAACATATGAAAACAACACTGTTTATTGAATTCCTAGAGTGAAAAAAAGGAGAAATTAATAAAGGAGAAATTAATCTTAATAATATGTGGCACATGGGGTTTGGGTGCAGAGGACAGCATAGGAGTGCAAAAAGGCATGGGAGCTTAGAGCTTTAATAATTGACAGTCCTCCAGATGTCTGCTGTCTGTTTGTGTTCATTGTGACATTAAAAAAAAAGGCAGATATGCCTAATTTATGAATGCCATGCACAAGACTATATGGATCTCATTTTAAAATTAAGATGAAAGATTCCCATTTCTGACACTTCCATATAAGAAAATGTTTTAGGGTGTCCCTGTCAAGGGTAGGAGCTGAAGTCTGTATTTCATCTATTTAGACGAGTGCTGCTTTTACTACAGCAGTGTTAGCACAAATAAGTGTAATAGTAGTGAAACCCTGAATCTAGACAGTGGTACCAGTGTTTTAGTGGTGAGCCAAGGTGTGGAGAAATTGGGTGGTGGGGCCCAGCGTGTCTGTGGGAGCTGGAAAATGGACTGGCATAAAAATCACACTGTTTCTTCCCTAAGATATTTCAGATTTTTTTGGTGGTCTTGCCTTTTATTTTATCATGGGAGAAATACAAGAGGGTTTTCATGCTGTGCCTGGATCTCAGCGTATCCAGACACACAACTTAGACAAGCATGAAGCAGAGAGGAGTAACCTGTATAAATCTTCATTGGCATTTTTGTAGGAAAGAGGTGGGGCTTATTTTTTTCCCCTGTCGCTGTTAATGGTGTGTTCCTAAAATATGATGGATTTATGAATATGTCTTTCCTTTTTTGTCTTATTTCTGTGCTCCTCACTTGCAGGCGCAATGGCTGAACAATGAGCCGTGTGGTGTGACAGGTAAATTTCACAATTTACCTGCTGTAATGGTGTGCTGTGTGCTGCTGTTCAATCATCTCAGAATTTTACTTGCCTGATTAGTTGAGTGCAGCAGATTTTCAATTTAAATGTAACTTCATCTGCTTGATTAAAAATGTAGCAGAACATTATCTGTTGCAAATAAATTTCAGAGGAAAAGATGATTTTGCCTGTTTAAAAATAACATCTGTTTATATTGGCTGGGAGCAGATGATTAATACCTCTCTAATTTCGAGGTTTACCAGTCCAGCTCACCTGTCTCTTTGCATGGATAGCTGAAATTGATGGCTGTCGGGTATAAACATTTACCTGTTGATGTTTATTTGATGGATTTCTTTTTTAAGGATAATATAGAATCCCATCATTGGGCATTCATTTATTTGCTGCTCATCAAGATGATTGACAGTTTTGCCAGCAACATAGAAAAAGGCTTTCCTCCTTGGCACACACCGGAGAAATTCACTCCTGAGCGATAAGTGCCTTGCCGGAGAGGACAGATTTCCCAGATTTTCCAGTTCCAGTGTTTATTTTGGTGGCGCTGAGAGGAGGCTCTGGCTGGTGCCTGGTGGGATGTGGCGGGTGGTGGGTGTCTGACAAACATCAGGGGATCCCACAGCTGCTCCTGGAGAGCTGATGGCTTGTTTAAGCCACAAAGCATCACCAGGGAAGCTCCCTCTGGCTGGAGCAGTGGTGATCCCAGCAGCATTCCAAGCCAGTGCAGGGGTCTGCAGGAGCAGTGGCTGGGTGCTGGTGTGAACCCCAACAGATGGGGACCCACAGGGAGGTGGCACCGTCCTGCTGTGTGGGAGCACCACAGCTGCTGATCCCTGGCCGGTCCACAAAGGGTGTCAGCTGGCCCTGGCTGGCATCAACCATCAACCAGCCCAGCCATCCTCAGCAGGTCCCAGCCCCCACTGCCCCTGCTCTGTGCCCACTCTCTGCAGTGAGCCCACAGGGGTGCCCCTGCTGTGCACCCTGCCAGCCCCCTCCTCCCAGTGCTCCTGTGAAGATTTGGGCTGCTGCCTGCCCAGAGCTATCCTGGGCCATGCCAGCTGCACCCCAGACTGTGGCAATAGTCACGGCTCCCTGTAGATGAGATGGATGAGCAGAGTGGAAAACAGGGCTCGGGACAGCACTGCCAGTGCTGGGGAGCTGCTTTGCAGCCTGTTGCATAGCTGTGCCCACCTTGCACAGGGTTGTGTCCCTGTGTTCCTACTGGTTTCTCTAGGTTTGGTTTTTTTCATCCAGAAATTAGATGTTATAGAGAGATCTACAGTCTCTTCATCTCACTCATCTCTTAAAGGTATGAAAAAAATAATTATTTCTGTGAGAGATCAAGCTGTGTTTAAATTCAATTCACATTAAGGTAGCTGAGGAAAATGCTGTAGAATTTTTGCCTTGTCTTTAACTGAAACCAAACTGTGCACACCTGGGTCACACTGACACAGCATCCAGGGATAGGGCCTGCAGCTCCCAGTTGTCAGCCGCTTTGCTGTGGCTTGATTCCAAACCATGGTGGGTTTGCTGTGCAGCTTACAGCGAAGGCTGCTGCTGAAGAAAGTAAATACACCAGTGATCCACGCTTTCCTCATGTTCGTGCCTGGTTTTTGTCCCAGGCTAAGCAGTAATGCATTTTTTCCCCATTTATTCTTTCCGAGCCTGGGTATTCCCAGCCTTTCAAGACTCCATTACATTGTTCCCACAGCATAAAGTGACAACAGCTCGGCAAAGGAACTAAAACTCTCATGTCAATGCCTGTGTGTGGCTGGCAATGCTCTCCCCACGTAATTCTGTGTTTCAAGTGGAGCCTCTGGTCCTTCCTCTCAAACCAGATGTGATACACAGGTTATCTGTGGTGTTATTTTCTTTTTCCTGCTGCTGTAACACTTTGGAAAACTCACATCAAAACTTCATTTCTTTTCCAGTGGTTTTAAATTGTCAAATACAAATTTAAAAATCAGTCTACTACCAGCTTGATTCTCCTGTCACTGAAGTTGGCATCAAAAACAATTCTCCCTTCCCAGCTGCGGCATCTCCCTCAAACACACCTCACTTTCAGACAAATATAATCCTGAATTAGGAGAGCAGCCCTTGGTGTTGAGCTTTCCTTTGACATGTTTTCAGGAATTTTTGGTGTATGTTATTACACATGTGAATTTGTTTATTCTGATACTATCATGTAATTCCCCTAAATATATAGGTTTGTTAACATACAGCCTTGATACCACCAGAGGCTTCTGTGTTTGTCAGCTTGGGACATGAATGTCTCTTACTGGGCACCTCTGTGAACATAGCAAATCACGTCCAGTTTGGAAAAAAACCCTTTCTTTTTGAATTGCCATTTGTTTTGTATTGTTTTGCCCTCTGTATTGCAAATACAGAGGAGTTCTATGTGCTGGGCATGTAAATAAATCTGTTAGGTTTGGGGGTTTTTAGTATAGTCTATTTCTCTTTATTATATATGAGTGAAAGGGTTATTGTATTTTCAGATCTAGAAGCTCAAGACTAATCCAGGCTGCGTGGAAAACAAGGGGGTGTACTTCAGAGGATTTGCTGGAGTTGTGCTATTGTTGGTCTCAAAACACAGCCTCAATGGGCCTAGATGACCTCATCTTTCGCTGCCTGCTAATCCACCACCTCCATTTTCACCATGGCTCAGAAAAGTTTATTTAGGGAGACTTGCAGTGGAATAATAGCTGACGCTTTGCATAAGTCATAAAGTCAAAGTTAAACAAGTACATCTGTGTTGTACATTGTGTACTGAACACTGAAGGAAAAAACTTCTAAATTTACCTTTGGACTAGATTTTTATAATCATGCTTTAATTTTACAGGGTGATATTAAAACATAAAGCAGCCTCATGCAGTCCATACCTAGTGCTTCTGTTTAGGATCTGTGGTTCAGTGATCACCGTGTACTTTCTCTTTCAGTCACTCCTAGGAAAAAACAGTAACTGTCTTTGAGTGGGAATCTCATTCCTTGTGTGCTTATGCCTCTGCCCCATCCCTGGAAGTGTTCAAGGCCAGGTTGGATGGGGCGTGGAGTGATCTGATCTAGTGGAAGGTGTCCATGTGTGTGACAAGGAGGTTGGATTAGATGGACTTCAAGGTCCGTCCTAACCCAATCCATTCCACGATTCCACATTTCTGTGATCCCTGAATCTGCCACTCATGTCAGAGCCCTCCAGACCCGTGTCACCACTGTGACTGGGTATGACCAGGTTGTTCTTCAGGTGTGGATTCTGTCATTGCAGCTGAAGTTGTCTATGGGTATGTGAAATGCCATCTCTCTCTGAGAATAATTGGAAAATATGATTTTACCACTCATTTTAATTGGAAGCCTCAGCTTCTTTTTGCCACAAAGAAGAAATGCTCTGCAGAGGTCCTTGTTTTTAATTTTTTCCAGGAGCTGGAATCTAGCTATGTGCTACATAAAGCTACCAATGAGAGCTAACTATAAAAGAGAAAAAAGGCAATGCAGACCTGCAAAAGTATTTTAATAGTCCTACCTCCAATTATTGTCAGAGTAGCTAGTAGGCAAGAGGTGTGTGGGATGCAGTTATTTGACGTGTCACAGAAACAAAAAATAGGACTTGGAGATTAAAAAGCTGAAGTTCACTATATAAACAGTTGGAGTCAAAAATTCATCCCCCAGTATCTTACTCATACCACAAAGTTCTGTAGCCATTGCACTGGCATTTGGACCATGACAGATCAGTGTTGTCATTCTACTGTAGATGTCCGTGTGGCTGTGCCTCGTGCCAGGTTTGGCTCTGTCCCAAGCCTCTCAGGAAATCCCAGACTCACTTTACTGCTGGCACCCCATTTCCCACCTCTATTTCCTTCCCTCACCTCCCTCATGCCCTTCTTGTCCCGCCTTTGGCTCCAGTTGGAGGATCAGGTCCAGGTGCCAAGACAATGGTTTGGTCATGTTGCACAGAGCCCATCTGCAGGTGAGCAGGTGAAAACAGTGCCCTAAAGCCTCTGTGGCACTGAGTTCTGTCACCTGCCTGTCCTGCTGCAGAGAGGCTGGGGGAGATGGGCCAGGCAGGAGCAGGGGCTGGCAGTCCAGCTGGACACAGGCCCAGTCTGTGCCTGGTCTGGGCTGTGCCCATACCATCCACTCCAAGTCCTGGTGGTCCCATCAGCAGGTTAGGGAGGCTCTTGGCCGCTTGTGACCTGCTTATGTCCCCACTCCCAGAGCCTAGCAGCTACCTTCAGTGGCGGTCTGGGAATGCCTCCCTTGGCTTGCTGGAAGAGATGATGGCTGGCTGGGGTTTGCAGCACCAGTCCCTCGTGGTGCCCAGCTCTGTGTGTTACTGCCAGGGCATTCACAACATCCTCCATGTGAGGAGGATGGAGGCAGCTACCTGGGAACAAAGCATGAAAGAAGTCTGGCAGCAGCAAAATTTACACTTTCTGTGGAGAAATGCTGAGTTCCTTGGCTTCTCAGAAAAAAAAAAAAAAATCTCAAACCTGTGGAGTTAAGGAATTTGAGATGAATTTGTTAACTCTCACATTCCAATCATCTTGCAGACACAACAGTGCCTGATTCTTCAAACTCTTCAAAGCTGCGATGACTGAAATTTACACACTGATTTTATACCCTGAATTACAGCGTAGAGGGCAAGGGGAACACGATTCATGGCTGCATAACTCAGTTATGATAGGCCTTGTTAAAATGTCACTTACCAAATGCTTTTCCATTGATTCATTTTTGTGGTGCCATTTTTTAAAATCCACATCAGTAGAGTTAGAGTAAATGTTTATGTAGTTTAAATTTCTTTAGCTGAACATGCTTACCTGAACATCCAAGGTAAGAAGGGATGTACTGCAGTAACAGGTAGCTGTAGATTGCTTTGTATACCCTTTTGTTGTTTTGCAGTCTGCATCTGGAAAGAGGATGTTTTCCTCTTGCAGTTTGCCTTATATACTCCTTTTTTTACCAATACTAATGTGTGTTGACAACTAGAAAAGTGATTGCAGTCTTACCATCTGTTTGAAAGCAATTTTATTTACTTTTTTTTTGAACAATTTTACTTGTAAAAGTAACTTTACTAGGATTTTACAATCCCTTGCTCATGAAGCAGCATGAGATCCCCTACATATATGCTATATTCAGAACTGCTGACTTTTGCTGCTTAAGGTTTGTTTGCGCAGTTAGTGTGAAATTATTCCGAAAAGTTGATGGGGTTTGGTAAACATGGTTCTTCAGACAAAATAACGCTTTTTCTGCTGTTGGTCAGAAAGTCGCAGCATTACAACCTACTGCCTTAGAAACCTGCCCAGAAGACACCAGTGGGGCTTTGTGGCTCCACAGATTTTCATTAGTTTCCATGTTATTTATAGAACATTGGGAAAACTCATTCATCCGTGGCAAAAAAAAAAGATATTCCTGGAACTCCAGCTTCCCCCATGTTGAGAGACCATGACAAAGTTACTTTTTTCCTGTTTCCCACAATAGTGATGTGCTCAGCCCTCACGTTGGCTGGTCCACAATGACAGACCATTGTCCCTTGGTAAGGCTGTGGCCAGCCAGGATGGGGCCAGGCAGGCTGCGCTGGTGATGGCCACCCTTTGCCATCCTTGAAGTGCCTGGTGTGGCCAGTAGCCCCCTAAAATGAGTGGGGAAGATGCACTGGAGGGCCTCTGGAGTTTTGTTCCGTGCCCATCAGAGCCACCACTTCCTCTGTACTCCTTGCTGCCATGCCAGGTGCATGTGAGAGCCCAGAGATGGTAAAAAGGAGGTGGATGACAAACTCATGCTGTCTGAGGCCAGCATTGCCAGGGGAGTGGATTCCCAGGACAAAGAGCATATAATGTGTGTAATAGCTACAGGAAATGGCTTTTCATAAACTTTTTATCCAAACTGGTGGAATTCTTCTGCACAGCATAAATGGTGTTATGAAAATGTAAAGTTCATTAGCCAGCTGTGTATTTTTTATCCACTTGCATGTGATTCAGAGCTTATATACTGTAATAGGATTTATAACATTATGCTGTTGAATCTTTATAGTGCTGCATACACGTTAAGCACAGCTCACAGAACCCAGTGCTTGCCTTTGACACACTACAAAAAGCGACACATGCTGATCTCCAGAACTTTCGTTTTGTGTATCAGCATTAATGGAAATAAAGAACTCTCCGTAAGCACTGTACAATACAAATCCAATGGACTCACCCTCACTTGAAGGATTGGGTTGTGCTGGTTGGAGGAAAATTTCTGTTAGATGCGGAGGGTGTTGTATTTCCATGTCAGCAAACTGCTGTGCTTGAGGATGTGTTTTAAAAAGTGATCTAGAAAGTGCCACGTTAGTCAGAGAAAAGATTGTCTTTTACTTGAACCTGAGGGGTTAAAATTCTTTAACCATCTTGTGGTATACAAAGCTCTAAGCTAAATTTGGGAATAGGTAATTTCTCCTTTACAGTCTGGAGGTACAGGAAAAGCAAATGCCCAGAAATGTCAGAACAATCATTGAAAGCAGAGGGTGCTGTAACAGACACTGTAGTACTTTTAATGGGTATTAAAACCTTAGTCCAAGTAAGTGTACTTGGATTTTGCACCCTTCCTCAGCGCAAAATGAGGCATCCCTTTATCATCCCATACTTTCTAAAATACATCCTTTTAGTTTACTTTTTAACCTTAAAATATCACACAAAGATAAACTTCTGCAGAATTTAATTTTACCTGGGATTCAGAACATCATTGACCCCGCCCCAAAAAAGGCACTTTCCAGTAGACCTGATTTTGGGTCTCCTTTGTTTCTGGATGGATGCAGGAAGCTGTGCCCCTCTTTCCTGTGACTGGTCAGAGATGTCCAACACACCAGGTGCTCTTGCCAGGCATTTCTTTTCCTTACTAAAATCCTGAGGACATTTACTTTGTGGTGAGTCGCAGTCACTGGCAGCAAGTAAAGGAGATGAGGTGATGCTTTGTCTGTCAATGTTGTGTTGGGTAACAGAAAGGGAAACCTTCCACCCTTCTGGAGGTTCTGCTGTGTCGAGTTCAGCATAGGGCATAGATTGTAGGGACACACCTTTACCTGGTAACAGCTGTATGCTGGACTGAACCTGGTTGTCAAACTGTTAAAAATTCCATGGTAACAAGAGAAATGTGACTTGTGTCCACATTCTGTCATCATTGTATTTTCATAGCAGTTGATCAGGCATTACACCTTCAAAGGTTGTAATTTTACACCAATTTTGAGAAAGAGTGCTGATTTTTCCCCTCTTTAAGTCTATGATGAACAATCATGAAAGGTCTGCTGGTCTACTGAAACACAAAATATTTTAGAAAGAGGGATGAGAGATAAGAATTTCTGTGTTGATGAGAAGCTGTGTCTCGTGAAAGAGAAAACAGAGTTTCAACATTAATCCAGTGTAAGTTATGATGAGCCAGGAAGTAGTGATTCCCAGGGTTTGGCCTGCACTAAGAGCTGGTTGCTGCCCTTCAAGCAGAGAAGAGAAGCAGAACCAGGCCTCTCTGTGAACCTGAAGAAATTACAGAAACTCAGAAGCTGGGGATAACTTTCCCAGTTCTTCCAGAACCCGGTATGGCTTATAGCTCCTGAGTTTTTCCTTTGTTAAAAAAAACACTGTATAATATATTTGTCAGAAGCACCGGATGTCAAATGCCTGTCTTGCAAAGAACCAGATCAGAGCCATTTCTGCACCAAAACGTGTTGCAGAGCATTCATGTTCATGATGGCAGGAGCAGGGCTGCTGTGTCACCCCTCGCTGCCTCCGTGCCCACTGTCCGGCACCGATGGACCCTTGGTGTGGCCACTCGGGCTCTCTGTCCCTTATGTTCTGCTCCTGACGATGCCCTGCTCAGCCATGGCCTCTCACAGCTCCGAGGGGCCAGAAGGACTGAGCTGAGCTCCTGCCATGCAGCAGGAAACGTCACTTAGAGAGAGACATCCAGGAGCACAGCTGGCATGTGAGCTCTGCAGCTCCAACAAAGATCTGTCTGTCGGTGAATGTCACCCCACGAACCTACCTAAAATATCCTTTTCTTTCTCCCATCTTCCTGTACAGCTTTTCTTTATTTTTTATACAAAATGTCAACTTTTTAGTGTTTGGGTTATTCCTTAGAATGGATCTTTTCTTTGTGTGAAATAAGCTTTGGGTGTTTATTTAGATGTTCACTGAAACTGTGTAGAAAGCAGTAATTGTGTGATACTAAAGAATTAATCCATTTAGTCATGGGAAGCCCTACTTAGCCTTTTTTTTCTCTTTCTTTTTCTTTTTTTTTAGCATAACAAGCAATTTTACAGAATCACAACTTTATTTAGAAATTTTATTGTAATAATTATTTTGATAAACTTGTTTTCTTCTGGGAACAAAGCAAAATTTTCTTATTTTAAGAAGAATCATCGCTTTCTATAGAATTCTGTTTTTGTGCTTCTGTTCCCTTTATTCTTCAATTTCTAAATGGACAATGTTCTTGTAAAACAGGTCCCTCTAACTATTTTATGGAGACTGCTAAGCCAGCTTAAGGAATCTTAACATTTAAGCAGATAATTGTCTACTTAGAGCCCTAGACTGGTAAAATAATGTCCAAAGCTTCCTGTGCCTCCTGTGTCTTGCCTTTCACTCCCGTTAAAGCTGTCATGCTTGGGGTTTTTTTTTTTTTTTTTTTTTTTTTTTTGTTTGGTTTTTTTTAACCTCCCCAAGCATATTCTTGATCTCACTGTACGGTGCTGTTGTCTCTCCTAGGTACGCAACAGGGAACCATTTTTTTACTGGCTGCTCAAACCCTTTCCAGCAAAATTCCAACATGTCTTCATTGGCCTTGGGAGTGTCTGAAGGGGGCATTCAAACCCACAGACAACAGTGGGTCCGGCTGCCCAGGGTGCATCCCCTGGAGGGCCAGTCCAGAGATGGCTAGGAGATTCCTGCCATGGGCTGTGGCAAAGAGAGGGATGGGAGCAGGGGGACGCCAGGGCACTCGGGGCTCCTGGGGGACACCATCTGCAGCTGGGGACAAAGCCACTGCTCCCCGAGGGGCTGAGGCAGATGATATCCCTGAGGGCATCCGTGGTCTGTCCTCGGAGTAACAGACCCAAAGTGTCTGTTGCTTTGTGGTTCATGGTTTTAGAAAAATGTTTGAAGTCACAGACAGTACAAAAACAGAGCTCAAGGAGCATTTGGACAACACTCTCAGGCACATGGTGGGATTCTTGGGGCTGTCCTGTGCTGGGCAAGGAGCTGGACTCAGTGATCCTTGTGGATCCCTTCCAACCGGGAATATTCTGTGACTTTGTGATTCTATGATGACACATTAGAAAGTGCAGCATTTTTTGAGTGCTGAAACCCAGTGGCCAGCTCTTCAGCTCTAGCTGTTTTCCTCTTATTCTTCTGAAATGGTACATGTTGAAAATAAACTAACAAAAGTGTTTCTCAGTAGCATAAAGGTTACACAGTCAGCAGTTTGCCTGCAAAATTGTGGTCCATCAGGAATGGTAAGTGAAAATGCTTTTAAAATGAGTGTGTTCAGGCCAGAGCAGAGCAGAATATGGACTGGGAGCTGTCACTGGACGTGCTGGTTCTTATTCTCCCAAACCTTGTGTTTTGCTGGCACAAGAGAATTTCAACTCAGCCGTTACTACCTACCTGGCAAATATAATATCTTCATTATAGTAGTGCAAAAGTAACAGATCTTTTTGAGCTATACTTGTATGTCAGAAGTGTGTTTAACTTGGCATATTAACAGATTATCCTGCAAGAATAGGACAGGTAAAAAGTTAAAACATGGATTATTGGTTGCAGTAATGCAATTATTTTTGTTTTGCCATCAGCAAAGGGTATTGTGCACATCAGTATTTCTTGGATTTGGAACCTGATTTTTAGATATTTAAATTTGCGACTGTATTTATGATTTTAAATGCTGTCAGTACACAAAACTAAACATTGCGAATGCATGCAAACAGGATAGATGTGACACTTTGTGGCAGCTTCAAATACTTTTTAATTGCTGCTGTTAAATGAGGCCTCAGAGGCAGTGGGAGGATGATAGAAGGGCTGTGTAATATGTACGTGTGAAAAGACTTGGTGAAGAGTTTTTGTTGTTTGTCCAGTGCAAGAACCCTGGCGGTGCCCACTGGAAATGGTGTTTGGAACAAAAATCTGGGCAGGCTCCATGTCATTATTGTGACACGTGGTTGTTGGTGGGCTCAGCAGACCCTTGAGGAGCTGTGTGGGCCATGAGAGCCACTGGCCATGAGGGCAGGTGAGTTGTGAGTCCCCTCTGGTGGCCTCAGTGCTGCTTGTCCTGACCCCAGTCCAGCAAACCACGCTGGGAGAGCTGCTGCAAGGCAGAGTGACCTGGGGTTGGGGGTGGACAGTTGTCAGCACCACAGTGGGACTCAGGGACACTGCTGAGGGCTGCTCGGGGGCTGCCCTGCAGCAGCCAGGGCTCCATCCTGCCTCAGGCCCTGTGTGCTTGCATTTCATCATGGCTCTGGGCCTCTTGGGAAGAAATACAGGTCAGTTCTTCCTTCAGTCACATTTCCTTTGGTCACATTTCCTTTAGTCATATTTCCTGGACAACACATGGTACCTATGCTTCAGGTAGAAAAACAGTAGGTGGGATGCTCCTCTTGGCACCTGTAATGTCAAAAATCTGTAATTTGTTTTAATTTAAAAAATAAAAAAAAGAAAGGAAAAAAAAAGGTCTAAAATTGATCTTGTAGTTAGACCTGGCTTTATTTAAAAGTTTGATATGGATGTAGAAATGTAGTTCCCAGCACCTGTGTCCCAGCACAGACTGGTGCTGAGTATCTCTCACAGAAGCACCCAGCATCTCTTCAGCATTGCTGGGGTGTTCAGGGCCATCCCTAAAATGTCTGGCTTCTGCATAGGACATTGTGAGGTGGTTACATGCTTGGTTCCAGCATCAGGATGGGTATTTAATTATTTTCTGCTGATAGGGCGCATCCTTGCTTTGGCCAATTTATTTTGTTGGCTTTGCCATCCCATCTCCTGGTCCTCAGTACAGGACATGGTGAAGACTTGCAGCTGAGATCAGGAAAACATCAACAATGGATACTTTTGACCCAAATTCAAAGCTGTCTTAGCATTGCTGAAGTATCAACTTTGAAAGGCATGCCTGGAGACCACACCAAAATTTTTCCTTTTTCCTGCTCGTTGTTTTGTTCCGTGTCTTTTTAATAGATTTTCATCAGAAGTACTTCCTAAAAAAAATCAATTCAATTGTTTTAATGAGATTTACTGTTTTTAGGCAGTGCCCTGTTTTTTGCTTCATATAATTACAAAGCAAGGTGCAGCTGCAGCAGAGTATCAGTGAGGGAGGAAAAGAGTGAGTAAAGAAAAAAGTGCCAAAAATCTCTAGGCAAGGGCTGTCTTGGCCAACAAAGCAGATAACCTATGTGCTCCTGATTTGCCAGCTCCCTCATACCTTCTTGGTGCCAAGAAAGAAATCCTTACAGGCCTGTGGTATGCTTCAAGTTAGGTGCCTTTGGCAGCTACCTTTGATTCCTTACCTGCAGGGAAACACTACATTTGGGGTACCTAAACTTGCAGCCCCTCAAAATGTTTGTTTTATCCATTTTAGATACTTGGATGTTTTCTTTTTCGGTGGATGCCAAGAGACAAGTGTACTGAAAGCACCAGTTCTGCTGGTCATGTCCTGTTTTCTCTGAAGGTTTTCTACCACGCCAGCTCACCGTGTTGCTCATGATATGGGGTTTTCTTCTGGGGGTAGAGAGCGGTACAGAGGGTCACAGAGCAGCGAGCATCCACTGGCACTTCTCTCGCAAGAAGGGGAGTCACCATTATTTATTCTCCCTTTTTTTCTCAAAAGGCAGCAAACTGTAATTGAATCCTAGTTGCAGCAAGTTGTTAGACACTCCAGGAGCAGCACCCATTTCCACCCTGCACCAATGTTTAGACTGCAGCTGCTGCAGATCAATGCAAGGCCCCAGATGGTGCTGCCTAATCCCCAGGAGAATCCGTGTCCTGGAGGCAGCTCTTATCGCTCCAGACCACTGCAGACATTGTCTGCAAGTCTGCTATGAGGGGGAATAATACCAACATGCAATGCATGAGTTTCACTTCCTCGAGCAGCACAAAGACACAGGAAGTGAAGTTAAACATTACAAGAATAGGGTTTGCATTACCGAAAGCCGAGCTATTTTTGCTGCCCCAATAGGTAGCTGGTGGTTTGGGGGGCAAGAGGCACACTTGAACCTGGCAGTTGTATTTTGCCGCTGAGAATTGCGGTGTAAAGACCGTTTTAAAGAACATTTTTGCATTTGTTTTGTCTGTGCTGCCAATTGCCGTTAGCTCACCTGGGTGACGCTGCAGATGCTGCTTTGCTGGAGCTGTTGGCAATGCTCAGATCCCTCAGTTTTCCCAGTAGAAGTGTATCCTGGTTGGCTGTCCTGGCAGGTGTAGGACAGACAGGCTCTGCTCTTTTCCAGCTTCCCCTGTGCAGAGGGGTTTCTGCACACTGAGAGGGAATATCTCCAGCCACTCCTTTATTAAATTATTTTGGTGCTACATAGCGGGCATAATTTTGCTCCCTCTTGTCTGTTTCCTTCTACATATGCCTTTAAAAATTGTCCATGCTAGACTTTTGATAACCCGATTTTAATTTTAAAAAGCAGTCCGAATCGGTTAATCCTGGCAGGTAGTACAGGCTGTGTTCATGTATTACTTGATCTTGTCATCTCTAGGGTTCATTTTGATCTCCACAGCAGTTATGACCATGCTTCAGGGGAAGCCAAGGTATAGCACTGGCTCAAAAGCATCTGGTTATATTTCAAAATAAAATTTTTAAAAAATTTTTTTAGAAAACGCAAAACCTAAACATTGCTGGAATAGTGTTCATAAAACCAGATGATCATCAGTTTATCATCAGCGTCATGTTATTTACTGAGCTGGAAAGTTTGCGCTGATTTCACATTGTACATGATTTATACTATGCTGAGTTGTTCCACTCCATACCTGAAAAATTACAAAGGCACTCAGGTTCCTGATGGCTCTTTCTGGTGCTATATATAAGAGCCTCTTTTATTGCCTAATATATAGCCCGCTACTCGGGGATCAGAAAATAGAACATCTCAGGCAGTTCTGTGGAAAATGTCTGTCTAAGTCCCTATAACCTTGCAACTGGGGTCATAATTTGAGGGGTTTATGTTTTACTTAAAAGAAAGCAAACAAAAATTATTAGACTTTTCATTTGAAAATGCATTTAAAGTCCTGTGGCATTTTTTACCATATTAAACAAGAGAACAAAAGTCGCACAGTAAATTATCGACAGTTTTAGTCTGGTGTAGGTCCAGCTGCACTCAGAAGAGAGCATAGGTGAATGTTTTTCCCTACTTTAAATAACTGCATCCCAGCCAATAGAGTTTTGGTGAGGATGTACATGTCCTGAAGGTGTCATAATTCAGACTTAATTCAGTTGAAACTGTTTCCTAAAGAACTACCTAATTTTTTCCCTCTAATTAATTTTTTAAAATTTTGTTTAATTTTGGAAAAAGCTGGTGAAGGGACTAATATTCTCTAGCAAGAGTGGTGCTGGAAAGCTTTTATACATTCTAAATAATACATTTTACACATTTCTAAATAATTATTTTTAGCATTATGTATACCGCATACGGGTTTCCCAGGCACGCGTTGTCTCATCGCAGTATCTCTAGGAACACAACGGTACAATCCACTCTCCAGAGCTGAATATACAAGATAAAAGATGTTTGAGATTAATATGCAAACATTTGGAAAACAATGGAAATGGGAGGCAAACTGTGGAAGTTGGCTTTCCTGAGTAACAAAACACCCAAAGACAAGGAGTGTGAAAGAAGGTGGCCGTGACGCCCAGGAGCGCAGACATCACAGGATTTGGGCATTGTTAGAGTGAAGGGTAAGCCAGGTACAGCAAGGGGTTTATTCACAATGTAATCATAGAAAATAAGGTGCAGCACGAATGAACTTCCCTGTTTGTACTTGAGAGGTTCCTCTGTGTTCTCTTTAATTTTAACAGCATTGATATTCTGTTTGCTTTATGAAACCCTTTATTACAAACAGTTATGAATATGAACATCTCATTTGACTGCTGATGAACAGAGGGGAAAATCTAAATTAAAACTTTAAATACCACTATTTAATTACCCAAATGGCTTTGACTGTGTTAAAGAGTGCCTGGGATTATTCTGTTTTTCAATTTGTTTTAATGCTTCCTCGGTAAAAGCTGATGGATTCCCAGGCCCATTGCTGTCACTGATGAACTATATAAAGATAAATGACATTATGGTAAATTCCACTTAATGACACATTTTTAATTTTCAGAACACAGACATTTTCTGGCTAGTGAATGAAGGCTAATTACCTCAAGATCAGAACAAAATAACTCCTCATTTTGAAAGATAATAGAAAAGAAATGTTGCAGATTAATGATGCTATTTATCTTTAAAAGAAAAAAACCTCTATCTTTATCCTGATAGTGCTGTTCCCTGAGGAACACAGTTATAAAATGAATCTGAAGTCGCAACTTAATAGGTTATTAAAATTATTTGAGTGTGGGCTCCTCTGGTTCAGCCTTTCCATAAATTTAAATTGGAGGTCTGCTGTATTTCTAAAGAAAGCAGCTTGTTTACGAGGCCACAGGGAGCAGACAGGGTGCTGACAAAAGACACGCCTCACCCCATACTGGAGCTCCTTTTCTCAGCCTGAATGGACCTGATATGTTTCAGAAACAGTTGAGAGAAAAGTTTAAAGTGCTTGAATTATGTTACACCAGTGTCTTTTCTTTCCAGCATGTGTCATGATAAGAGTAAGTGGGAATAAAGGGCACAGAGATAAATCTGCTGTGGGGACACAGCAATAGACAGCGTCAGCTGCAAAGCACCAATGTCAGAGGTTTTGTGACTGGTGGCACAGGTGGCACCGTTGGTTCTTGCTGAGAGACTTGAGCAGTGCAGACTTACCTTTAAAAAAGGTGGATGGAAAAACATACTGAGTGTGAACTCTGCACGTGCTTGTTCAGGCTGTCCTGCTCCAGCCATCGCTGTCCCCAGCCTGATCACTGGTTAACACTTCTGTCCCTCTCCCTCCTGATATCACACATGTGTCATGGAAGCAAATTCCTGTCAGATTTCCTTCTCATGCAGAGAACTAAAGTGTACGAAAATTCAAATGAAAAAGGAAATTTTCATCCATGAAAATATCTTTCGTGTCTGTTGTTGCCTAATCCTGGGAATCTGGAGCCTGGTGCACTGGCAGTCATGCTGCTGGAATGTGTTGTGTGTAATGAAGCCTCCTCTGTACTCAGTCTCCTCACAGTTTTCCAAGCATTATGGCCATTCTGTGAGACATGGTTTGTGGCTTGGCCCTGGATGAGTACACTCTGGAGCAGGAAGTGACAAGTGAGTTCAGCTGAACAGGTTGGAAAAGAGTACTTGGAGTTTTGGAGGCTGGAAGACAAGAGGGTGGAGGAAAATCCCACTCACTAGGTTCAGGTATAGTGGGCTGAAGGCACAACTGGGGTTTGGGGTTGGTTTTTGGTTTCTTTCCTGTCCCTATTCATGAAGCAGAGTGTCATTTTCCCTTGACCAAGCTCAGCTTTGTGCTCGTGATGTATTGCTGTGGCTCCATCCACAGGAGAGCCAGGGTCTGCTCCTACCACTGGTGCTGCTGGAGGCCTTAGGGATGGACATGTCCCCCTGTGTCATCTGCAGCTTGGTGACTCAAGGGTCAGTGCTACTATCTCTTCCCCAAGCTGCTCATCTTCCTCTGCCTTTGGACAAATCAGTTAGGTATTTAATATTTAAATACAGTTAGGTATTCAATATTTAAATACAGCCTGGGCCTCAGTGAGCCCCCTTCTTGTGCAGTGATTCCAGTATTTTCTGTCTCTCCAAGCCCCTCACAAGCTCCTGGCTCAGCCCTGCTCTCATGGTGTTGCAGACTGGAATTTCATGGCACAAGGGACTGCAAGGGCACCAGTGGTCCTGCCACGTGCTCTCCTCTCTGTGTCCCTCACTGCCAGAGAGGTGCTTCCAGAGGTGGCCACACAGCCACCACAGGGCTGGTGACATCCTTTCACTCTGCTAAAGTTTGTCCTGTGCCATTAAATCTGCCCCTTCACCTCTCGCTCACCCAAACCTTCCTGAGGTTCTGGAAACCCCACTGTGGCACTCGTGATCTGAAGGGAGTGTTTTATACTATTTGAGTTCATATTGTTTGGATACAAGTTATGTTGAAAAGATGGATGGATATACAATCCTAAGAAAAATGTATTGCTGTCAATTTTATGTATGTCTGTTGAGTTTAATACTAGTTGTTTCTATATTGGGCGTGAGGGAGTACGTTGACCTGTGTGTGGGGTTAAAGCAGAGTTAATTAGAGTTAAAACCCCAGCCAGGCCACTCACTGACAAAATGCAACACTTTTGATGGCAACAACACTTTCAGCACCTCTGATGCTACTGTATTTTCCATAATTCTGACTATTTTGTGCATGTTCCTTCCACTCATCTCTTGCAGTAACATCTTTGCCCTTTACCTTTTGAATTTCCTTTTGGATTGTTCATCTGCTTTGCAGACATGGGTGACCTGTGGTCTGGTAGGAATGCAAGAGGCTAAGCCGTGATCTGGAGATCATCATACACAATTAATATACATGGTGCCAAAGTAAAGAAGGAAATACAGTGCAGATTAATTTTGTTTGAGTTGTAAAATGGTTATTCATTGAGTTTTTACGACGTCTTGGCAAACCTAGGAGGTTTCACGCCTGTAGTTTAAGATTCCACTGTGGGTATTTGCTGTGGATGAATCAGCAGTTCATACAACAGTATTTTCTGTAAATTATTTATCTGTTCAAGAAAGTGTAATGTGAGCATATTCTCTGTCCTGAAGGATTGCTGGGTTAGTTCATGCAAGGGAGCAGTGGCTCACATGCTGAGGCAGTCCCACATGATTCAGAGGCCAACTAGCCCCCCATGGCAACATCCCATGTGATCTGCTGTGTCTTTCAGAAGCCCAACAGATAATTCAGGAATGGTTATCAGCAAAAATCTGTTTCTGTAAGAAAATGGTTTATTTTCAAAAGATTATGTTCGTAATGCCAACTGAGGTTGCCTTGGTTGTTGAACTTCATTTTTGAAAATTGCTTGTCTTAAAAAATCAGTTTTACTTTTTACAGTTTAGGTTTTTGGAGGCTTAGGATTTTTTGTGAGGATAGTCTTGAGAAAATGCCTCTTTTAGGTACATTTTAATATCAAAACTATGTTTTTTGTTTGTGTGATTATGATGATATATCTATAGAATGCAAATTTTATGTATCACTTAGGTTTTAATAACAGTACAGCACTTTAGGATGACATTTCTAGAGTTAGTTTTTCCTGATTTATTGTAGTAGTGCACTGAATATCAAAGATATGTATGGGAATATTTTGCCAATGTTTCTGATGGATTCTGCCAGCAGAAACCGCAATTTTTATTTTTTAGTTTATATGGCTTTGGGTTTTCTGTTGGACAATTGTCAGTATGACTGAGGAGATCTCATTTTAAAAAAAAATTTCATTTACATGATGTTATCCATGGCTGTTGTGGCTCATATCTAGCATTCATACATAAATTCTTCCAATTGTACTAATGGAATTCCAGTCCCAGGCAGCAGCATTTTACAACACCGTAGCAAAAAGCAATGTCTGAAACTAGGAGTGTCTCTAAGAAGTTCTTTCACGTTAAGCAAAAATGTGCTCAGCAGAAAGAAATGTAAATTTAGGGAAAATCTCCAATTTCCTATTCTATGCAAAGCTTTGATTTTTTGCTGATTCAGGCAGTAGGGTTGACATTGGAGCTTCTCATTTCTTCTGAAATAATCACTTTTTACTTTGGAACAGCCTTTCATTTTTCACAGCACTATCTTCTGAAACAGTCCACTTTGTATGTATGAATCTGTTTTTCTCCAGATAACAGAGAAAGTAAAACTATTAGGAACAGGTTCCCATCTATTACTTTTCAGAGTCCACAGAGAAATACTAATTTTCAGTGGCACCCATTTGGGAACTTTACTGATGTCTTTTTCCCCCTTTCAAAAAAGACAGAAAGAGGAAGAAGGAAATGCATCTGTAGACTAAATTGACTGTGCCGAATAAAACATTAAATTTCAAAAGAACATGTAAAAAGCAGATAGTTCATGCTAATAAAGCTGTCAGTAAAAGCCTGATGGCTGAGGAGGATTGCAGAGCTTGGCCTGGAGGGGTCCAGAACTGTCTCTGGAGCTGCTGGCACCACCTGCTAGGTGATGGTCAGCACTGCTGGTCATCCCTCAGGTCTCACACAAGCACAATTTTAAGCTTTATTTAGAAGTGGGATTGTCTGCAGTGAACATATTCTAAACAAGAAGCCTGAGTAGATTTGCCTTTTTTGACATGGGAGCAACCTGATCTGCTTGCACCCCTGGCCTGATTATTGCTGGCATTAAAAACACTCCAGACTCATTGGGGTTCTATTGAGTTTTGGTTTGTAAATGGATTTCCATTAATTGTTTCTCTCTTCTGATCACTTCTACTGTTTCAGTATCCCTTTTTTTTTTTTTTTCTTTTTCTTTTTCTTTTTCTTTTTCTCATTTTTTTTTTTTGGAAATAAAATCCCCAATCTTCCTGCTGCTGCTTTGCTCTATGGAAGTACCTCCTGTTTGGCTCAGGTTTTTCAGTGGAGATATCTTCTGCACCCAGGTGCTTTCTGGTGACTTTCCTTTTTGGTGATCACATCATTAAGTCTGCCCCACACCTTGGACAGATGCCCCTGGGACATGTTGTTCTCTGTCCCTGAGGGGCACAGCAAGGTTCTCCTTCTCCTGCCCATCTGTCGTTGTGGCTGTCCCAGAGGAGGTCCCCTCTGCAGAGGTCAGGCAAGGATGAGGGCTGCAGTTGGCACTCTGCTTTTCTCCCTGCTCCTGCCCCCATACCTCCTCACTCTGGGATCCACTTGGGCTCTCCCCAGTGCTAACTGTTGGTTTCAGTGTCACAGGCTGTGCTGTGTTAGGATACCCCGTGGCTACTGAAAGCCTGCATGGCAAAGTTTTATGTGTTCTTTTTGAATTTTGCGTATTCCAGAAAGCAGATGGTTTTGAGTACATACATGCCTTTGGAAACAATCAGCTCTGGTGTGCAAGTATTTAGGTTTTCTCCAACCACTGTTCTTCGTGTTGTTCATGTTTTTGTCACTCACTCCCATTACACTTACCTCGCATGACCCAAGTTAGGATATTTTGTAGGAAGAGGTCTGTCCTTAAAGTAACTTCTTGAGTGTTCTTGGCACCTCTCCCCATGACCACATGCAGTTTAAAAACCCTAGGTAGCAAATGACACATCCACTGCTCCTGTCAATGTCATGGCCTTGTGTCGCCATGCTGAAAGGTATCTCCTCGATTTATTGTTCCCTGGTAGTTGTTTCTTTGGAAGCAGGCCTCTTGTATAGCTATTTGTTGAACTGTGTACCTACTGAATTAGTCAAAGACCTGTATAAAACCATTTTTTTCTTTTCCTCTTTACCCCTCCCCCAAACTTGCTTTTGTTATGTATTGGCTTGCTAATCCTTGTGTTGAGCAGTATCAGACATCACCTTTCTTGGGGGCACTTAGTCCACTCTTCCGCTTTCTTTGTCAAAGGGCTCCCTTAATAGGAGAAGTCAACAGGAAGGACAAAAGGGATTGAAAGTTGTATTTAATCGGGGTCAGAGAGGTGGTGTTCAGAGTGACGGGCCCACAGGCAGGCTGGCCTTTTATGCTTTCCGACACAGATGGTCCCAGAGCATTCAGCTAAGTGAAGAGAAAGCTGCCCAGTGAAAGCTATTGTGGGGCAGCATCGTTACAGTTGAGAAGGGTTGCCAGGGGTAACTGGAGAGTATCACCAGCATCCTGTGATCACTAGTCTGTGCCATTGAAAACCCCAGACCCGGGACCGCTCTGGGTCCCTTGGCATCCTCCCGATGCTCTGGCGTAAGCAGCAGTGTCTCATGCTACCTTTTTAAAATTTAATATCAGTATTTTTACTTTGAGGCACATAAACTGTAGAATCATTTGCATTTCTTAATTTCAGAGTAGCCACCTTCTGCAAAATATACAGCCACTTGCTTTGGAACATATTGCTTTTCTTCCCCCAGGGAATAGTCTAATAATATTTGAACTTATTAAGATAACACTGTGTTTACAGAAACTTAATTTTTTAACATTTGTCTGAGTGCATTAATAACTGAATTTAAAAAAAGGAAAAGAAGAGGGGAAAAAAGAAGCTTATGTAATTCCACATGAATAAAAACTGCAGGCATGTGCAAAGGCTTTGGAAACTGTGCCCAGAAGAGCCCCAGGGGTTTGCCACGGTACCTCCTTTGACCTAACCAAGTGGCACATCTCAGCAGGTAAAATGTGCTCCTGACAAAATAGTTGAGTGCTGCTTTTCTTTTTAAACAACAGCAGCCCAACTGATTTTTTGTTGAAGTTTTAAGTGCTGAAGATTGTAACTCAGGTGAAATGCTGTTTGAAAGTGCAAGTACAAGCAGACGCCTTGAGTCACACTGAAAATTCAGTGGTGCCCAGCAGCCATCCCTGAGCATGTGCCAGCAGCAGCTGTGGCCAGAGAGCAGCCCTGGGTGCAGTCCAGGGCACCTGGTACCTTGGGACAGGTCTGGAAGGGGCAGATGTGGAGCCAGCTGTGCCACACAGCGTCCAGTGTAGAACCAGCTGTGGGCCCAGAGTACAGCGTGCAACCAGCTGTGCCACCTGGTGTCTGCTGCAGAACCAGCTGTGCTGCCCAGTGTTCAGTGCAGAACCAGCTGCTTGGTGCCCAGCCCAGAGCCAGCTGTGCTGCTCACCACAGATCCAGCTGTGCCCCTCAATGCCTGGCACAGAGACATCAGTGCCACCTGCCAGCACCTGCACACCCAGAGCACCTCCACTGTCAGTGGGTGCCAGCCAGGCCTCGCTGTGGGCTGGAGGGTGGTGGGCACAGCCAGGGATCACAACCTAGCCTTTGCCATGCCACTGACATTCTCTCCCCATTGTCACCACAAGAGCACCGCCTGCCACAGGGCCACATGGAATCATCACAGTGCTGGCATTTGTGTGATGTCAGTCTTGCAGGGAGTCCCCACACAGGCCATCATGCGACTCAAATTTCATTTTAAAAATGGATATTTGTTTTAAAAAGTGGCCATTTTGGGTATTTCAGCACTTCTGGACATTTTTACTAGTGCAAATATTGTCTACGATTAAGCACCTCACATTCTCAACTTGTTTGTTCCCTGCTTAGGTCACTGAGTTGTTCCAATCTCAGTGGCCCTGTTGATATTGGTGACAGTGGTGGCACCTGCAGGAATGGCACCTGAGTTCTCCACAGCACTCCTTTTTTGTGTGGTGGCAGGGTAGGGTGCTATGGTTAAAACACCCTATTTCTGGTAGAATTTTTTGTGGTTTTTGTTATGGCACTTTCAGATTGCAAAGGAAAGGGAGGTTTTGCAGGGCTTTGTCAAAGCAAGCAGCCTTGGAAGTCAAAAGTATAATCTTCATTATAATGAAATAGAAATAATGAAGGCTGGAGGCAGGTGTGTAATTCAAAGAGCGTGTTGTCAGAGACAATGGCAAAAAAGGAAATCAGTGTTTCTACAGCTCCTGAGATATGCTCTTTTCAGGCAACCAGTGACTTTATCATTCTTTATATTTCCAAAAGAGGGAGGCTAGCTATGCATTCGTTTCTCAGGTTAAATAGTCGGCCCTCTTGTTTTCCAGGTTTTGAATGTTGCTGGTGAGTGATGTAATCTGTTTGCTTTAAATAGTGTGTTTACTTGCCTGCATTTACATTGAGTAGGTGGCTTTTTACGTTTATACCTCATTTTCATTTTTTAAAACCATTTGAAGCTCTGCTGGGTAACAGATTGCAGATTATCTTTCCCTTATGTTTCTCTCTGCACCTCTGTTAAAAAAATAATAATAATGAAATCACATCTTTCCTAGTGCATCATCAAGTTTGTTGATCTTATACAAACACAGGTGTAAATGAAAGCAAGTGTAGAAATAATGCATCTCAAATGTACTTTCTTCACATTTTTTTTGAAAATGAGTATCTGATTTTCAGACTTGTGTTGTACATGCAAAATACATGTCTGATTTCAGTCATACTGAATCATCTGAATCACTAACAGCAAAAGGGGATGCAACCTTGAGCATCCCAGCATTTCTTTATTGCTAATACGTTAGTGATTTGTAATAAATGTTGAGATTGTAGTCAGCAGAGGTTCTTACTGCCACCCAGAATTCATAACATTTTGGGAGTTTCCTGCCTGTGGTCTTGCCCTGAATTAAGGAGGGTAAGTGTATGGGAAGAAACCTATAACTCTGGTTTTTAATTGACAATCAAGATTTGGGTTATTTTTCCTAAACCACATGCCCTTGGCATCAAGGCCAGCCCTTGTGACAGCTCTCAGCTGGCAGAGCTAGGTGTGTGTGATGGCTTTACTGCATGCTTATCTCCGTACTGGTTCGTTCCTGTGAGCCACAGGCTGAAATGCTGTTCCTAACCAACATGGCCAGTGCTGGCCCAGCCCCGCCACAAGCAGGGCTTCCAGCAGATGTGGCTGCATTCAGGCTCAGGTGAAGAGATCCCAGGCTGGGTTGGGCACCCAGCCACTGATACTGGTGCAGTCTCTGGTTGCACAGCGTTTGGTGAACTTACAGCAGTGGCATCGTCCCGCACAGTATGGGCTCATCCCACTGTGGAGACTTGCCAAGCAGGACAGGACTTGTACTTGGACAGCCTTGGGAAACACCAGTGGGGCCACCACAGCGGTACCCCCTGCTCACTGGTCCCACCCTTGCACAGGGACAGGCTGTCAGCAGGAGAGTGCTCATGGGGTGTTCTCTGCCTCCCCCTCCTCCTCCTCCTCCTCCTCCTCCTCCTCCTCCTCCTCCTCCTCCTCTTCCTCCTGCTCCTCCTTCACAGCCTCACCAGTCTTTTCTGATGTTGAATGTGAAATGGTGCCAGCTCCCTTCAGGGGTGTTTCTCCTAACATGAGGCGTATTTTCCCCCTTCCCAGCTCATCAGGACTTTAGGAACAGGATCCTTGTGAGCTGTGGTGGCTCCTGTGCCCTGGTGACAGGCTTGGACCACCAATCTTATGTTCCGTTGCATTTCTTGTCTCCTTCCTCCCTGCTCACAGCCCAGGGAAAGATGGTGCAAGTTAGAGAGAGTGTCTGCATTATTTGTTTAAAGGACTGACAAGCTACCACCCTGCTCAGGAAATTTGGTTGATTGCACATTTTAAATGAGGCCTTGGTGATTTTTTTCAGTGATAGGACTGGTTGTTTTTTTCCCAGTGTTGCTAGGTAGAAGCAGAATCCATTTTGCAGCCAGCCCTTCAGTCATGCATTCAGACATCCCTTCCTCTTGTCCAGATGAAGGGGGAAAACCTGAATCAAAGATTTCAGGAGGTATTGCCCAGATGTGTGATATAGAAACTATATTTAGTCAGTTGCTCAGTAGAACCGTGATTCTGCTGCAGTGTAGGGGACTTTCACCTGAGGTACATGGGCAAAATTGTTCAGATGATTGAGTCTTTATCAGAAAGGAGTGACTTAAATCACAACTTTAGATGTGCATCAGCTTTCTTGGACTGATACAAATATTTCACATTCACTTCAGCTCAGTCACATGAAGTAATTGGCCTGAATTAAATAACTGCATATTTTAAAGAATACTGCTGTTTAAAAATCAACATTGAAACAAAAAAAGAAGACACTTTAATCAAGCAAAACATTATAAAGTAAATGAAAAAAAAACAAATATTAAGTGCATAACATTTTCCTACTAGAACAGCAAAAAGTTGAGACTTGTAGTATTTGAATTTAGGTAGGAAGAGCTAGCATATTAATATGCCTTCCATTTATATTGATGTCAGGAAGAAATGATATTAAATGTCGTAAGTGCTGTTTTAAAACTAATTATATGCAGGTTAACTATTCAGTACTGGTGTTGTCTGATTCATTTTCAGTAAAGGCTTGTTAAATTCTCAGAATTCAAGTGCTTAATATCAAGTATAGACTTGTAACTCTCCTAGTCCCTGGTTCTGTTCTGCGTCTCGGGCACATCACAGGCTGTGAAAACACTCGAGCAGCACCCGCTGGGATTGATGTGGTGCTGATCACAGTCCTGCTGGCCTCCTGCCTGGCAGCACCTGGCCAAGAGGTGCAGTGACCCAGCTTCTCAGATATAAGAAAAGCTCATATTGTTAGAGAACCTAAATTTAGTAGATATGGAAGAAAGTTTTGTTCATTACAGCAGCGTTCTTACAGTATGAGTTCCTTTTTGGTAGCAGTGAGAAGGATTTTCCTATTGCTGTGGTATCTGTTCAATGAAAAAAACAAAAAAAACCAGAAAAGAAACCAAAACCACAGAGACAAATGATCAAAGTATAAATCACTATGTCTTTAGCATTGTAGGAGGTGCTTTTGACCCCACCATTGAAGTATCAATTGCGGTTACACTGCATGCACAAAATAGAAAATAAAAAAGAATGAAAGATCAAGTATACACTATTTTTTAAATCTGTTTTATTTATTAACGCTAAAGAAAGCATTTTCTTCCCATGCTGCAGTGGAATGCCCTCCTTGCTCCTGGGGTGTCTGCACCCCATGGTTGAGACCACTACGCCAGTATACATGGGAAACAGAGATGAAATTGAGGTCTCAGATTCATTTTATCTCCTTGCAGAATTGAACAATTTTTAAACAAGCCAAAACTGAATTATCCCACTGAGAATTGTTATTTGTTGATTATAGAGAGAACATTTCCCCATTTTTCTTTGGAAAGAGAAAGAAGGAAAGAAAGAGACATATTTTCTGCTGTGGTCCTTGTTGCAAAGACAGAACTGTTGTAGCCAGTGCAATTTAGCAGTTCTTTGGCAAGGCCACTTCATTTTTCATCTCCTCAAAATGGTGCCTCTAAGTACAGAATGACATGTTTCTGCAAAACTGTTTTCTACTGTGAGCAGAAGACCAATATTGAGAAGATGTCCATTCCAGTTTTCTGTTCCCAAGAAAAGGATGTCTTTTTCATGTGAAACAAAGTGCAATGGGAAAGGACATTGTGTGCCTTCTCATTTTTTGCAGCATTAAAATCGCCACCCCAGAGATCTCAACATAAGACCAGCCATAAGACCTTCAGGCACCAGACACTAGTGCTGTTTGGTGCTTTTATGTTCAAGTATCTACAGTCCTTCATGGCAGTTTGAAAGCACAGCATCATCTGTGCTAGGACCCAACAGTTTTCCATGGTAGTGACTCTTGGAAGATCAGCTGCACCATCTTGGTACTTGCTTTAAAGCCACGACAGAGATGTCGAGAAGATCTTTCAAACTCTTCCTGCTCTAGAAGTGCTTCAGGGATGGACTAAAGGATGTGTCTGTGGTGTTAAGGTCATAAAAGCCCAGAAAGACCAGATGAAAGCAGAGTGCTTATGCTGGAGCTTTCTTCTCACGAAGCAACTGTGCTGTTGCATATCCTCAGATGCATGAGCGTCTTGTTTCCAATCGCTGTCGCGAGTGCTGTGTCACTGCATCACTTCTCCCTTTTCTTGGAAAGCTCAAGTTTAAAGAAGACTTAATGTGTAGGGGCACCCAGGGTGCATGGTAGATGGGGAGATTACTTCCAACAGGTTGATAGCAAATCTGTGATGTGATATTAATTTCTGTTACCCAAATTGGAGAAGTATTCTGTTCAGTATGGATATTTTTGAGGAACCTCCTGCTTATGATTCCTATTGTTATGATCATCAGGAGGATCAAAATAGAAAACTAGGAATTTCACCTGCTCCATGTCTCCATATTGGCATCAGCTCAAACTGCAGTTCTGCTCTCAAAGTAATGCAGTTTTCCACATCCTGACTCTGATCAGGCTCTTTGGGAGTCCTTTTGTCTGGAGCTCGTTTGAGTCCTCCCAAGAAAACATGTAAGTGCTGAGAACTGCCACCTTCAGGGCTGGTTTGGGTCTGTCTCCTCCCAGGAACCCTGTGGTGCTCCTCCTCATGTTCCAAGAGCTGTTTGTGGGAGCCTGGTCTGAGCATGAGGGTGGGAAGGAATCATCAGAGCTGGGATGGTTTAGTTTGCCTTTGCCCAGTGGGCCATTTATCAGCATGAAAGAAAGTTGAACCAAAATTCTGGCCAATACCCAAAGACTGGCACTCAGCCTGCATTGAAATGTGATTAATTTTTTCCTGGGTTAAAGATTTTGGGAATTTCAGAGAAAAAGTTAAGATCCCAAACTAAGCTTGACAAATTTCAGATATTCATCTACATCAGCATTATTCCAACTCAGGGATTATATCCCTATTTTATTGTTTATGGCAGCATCAAGAGAGCTGTGCTGTTTCTCCAGGATGCGGCTACTGGTGACTGGTTTTAGGTTTGTGATTCAACTGAAGCATTGAATTTCCAAGAAGCAATTAATTTCCAAGAAGCTTTAAATCTGGATTTCGTTGCAGGGAGACACATCACAATGTTGGCACATACCTTACATGGCTTCTTTTAGCCACAGGGACTTCGGCAGATCAGACACCACAAGCCTTAGCAGAGCAAGGTTCTGTGGAGTTTGCTGTCTCTTTTTTATTTATATTTATTTTCCACCCATTTTGTACTGGTGAAAAAAGATGCAATATGTTGGCAAAGCAGACACAACTGTTGATCTTCTGTAAATGGTGAGGAGCGAAGCACGGTGTTCCTCACGCCCATGTCTCAGCAGTTACCCAAGCACCATTTTATCCAGGGATTGTACAACTCCCCAGAGCAGCGCGTGTGCCCAGGCTGGGCTGGCAGGCGCCAGTGACTGCCACAGACCCCGCTCTCCAAACTGATTAAGAGGTGAAGGTTACCCGTGGTGGCAGAGCCGCCACAGCCCTGGCCCCCATCATGACCTGCCCACTGAAGGGTTGTGCAGCTCTGACAAAATCGCGATCACTTAAGCACAGAAATAGTCTCAGTGATGCCGAATCAATTCTTGGCAACCTATTGATCCCATAAGGCATCTCAGAATATCTCTTCCACCGGAGCTCAGGCCTCGCAGACCTCACAGCCCTGCACGCCCAGGCCCTGGCTATGCTCCCGAGCTCCATGTCCGTCTGTCCGTCTGTCCATTCTGCGGAGGCTTGCTGGGCACAGATCTGCAGTAACGCTCAGTGTACTACCACAGCAAATGCTGCAGACACATTGTCAGATGAATGACACTAGAAAACAAGAATTATTATTCCTGTTTTGAAATTATAATTGTATCTCAAAATGGGGAGCTTTATGATTAATTTAGACCAGTCCAAGACCTTTTTTGGCAGTAACATATCCTTTCTTTTTTTCCCTTTACTTTTTTACTGTACTTTTGGTTTTATCTCTGTTTTTATTTTCTCACATGTAATTCTGAGTTAGTATTTATTATTTTTCTCTTCACCAAGGATTGCTGGAATCTAAAAGGTATTTCAGACAACTCAATCAAATAGCTAAAAAGGGTTTCTCTTCAAAGTAAAGTATTATTCCCTTTTCAGTCATATAGAAAATAGCCAAAAAGTGAAATCTTGATGCACCCGATGAGAACAATAGATTTGTGTTCAGCCTTTCCTTCTCTAAATTAGAAATCACAGTATAGACAATGGGATTTCTAAATCATATATTATACCTTATTCTCTGGTGGGAATAAAATGTTCATGTTTGCCTCCTTTTCTGTGTTTAACTTTGACTGCTGTGAACACTAGGAAGAATAACCCTGCAGCTTTTCTTTCTTTTTTTCTTTTTTTTTTTTTTTAATCTATTCACTTTATACTTTTCAGACAGATTTTTCCCCGGGGTGAAACAAAGGTTAACTGAAATTTCCTCTGTTGTGTACCTGAACGAATCAGCAGTTTGAGAAGGAAATCCCATTGATGGGCAAAGAGAGTGACAGGCTCTATTTAAAGAATTCCCCCGACTGTGTGGTAGACCAACCATGCCATGAATTTAACTGTTCCTGTGGTCCCCATACTTGTACCCACCAAAAAGAGAGAAAAACCTACTTTGTTCTGCAAATGTTGCGCTAAGCTTTGAAAATCATGAGCCGCTGAGTTTTGTGAATTAACATGGCCAGCAGTGGCCAGTGCTGAAGGAAGCAGTGTTACAGCACAGACAGAAAACAGACAGGAAATTATGCATACTTACATAATGGAAAGGGCACCCTACGTGTTCATGTTTAGCATGTGTCCCTGCATTTCAGCAGTTTGGTGGTACATATATTCCACAAAAATATGGTTTACAGAATTGTCTTTTGCTTTGTTCACTGCACATTTTTGTTCCCACTTGGTACATGAGGTGCTTTACCCACGCAAAGCTGCTGGAATAAATGGAGCTGAGGGAGACACAGAAGGGCACACATGTGGAGGGGGTGCAGGATGGGTCGTTGCAGAGGTTGTTTGACACAGAAACAGGGTACAGGGCCAAAATGTGGTATCAGGGACCTGACTCCCGACAGAGCGGCAGGATGCACTGACACTGCAGTGATTTCTGTATATATTAATGTCTGCTTTAACACCAAAAATACATGTTTCTGCCTGGTTAGGTGCTCTTAACTCATCTATTAACTCATGGTCTGTGGTGTCCCTGGAGTGGCCACCCCAGCCCAGCGACGGGGCCCCATCAGCAGGCTCAGTGCTAGGGGATTAGAGCATCAGTCCTACCCCAGCCACCAGACCTTTCCTCTCTGGCAATGATGGTCAAGTCTTCCCCCATGGGTCATAGCTGCTGAAGTTTGTTTAAAGTAACTTCTACAGCTCATGAAGGGGGAGTTTCCCACTTTTACAGGGCTGCTCAGAGGTGTGTGAGTTTCTTTTCCTGTTTGACGTCTGATTTGCTTTTGGCCAACTCTGCCTTTGGTTCAGTCAACTGCTTACATTTTAATTAATTTTAAAATGGGATGAGTATTTTTTGTTGGATTTTGTGATGCTTTCCAAAAATGGCAGATAAAGGTTGCTAAGAATAAAGCATTGCAGGGATTTCCTTATTGCCAAAACATGTGTGTATTACTGGCACATACATAATTTTAGGTATGAAGGGGAGAGGCAAGAGAGCCTTCTTTTGCCATGAGAAAATGTCTCAAATTGAACTTCTGTCAACAATTCCATTGACTGATTTCCCTGTGGGAGTTATGGATCTCTTTTAAAGCTGTCTTAAAGAGATATTTACAGGTATTCCATTAAACAGCAGGTGTTTTGTTTTTAAGTAAATCAAGTCTTTGTTATCAAGGAAAAGTTTAATAAATCCCAAGAAATCCCTAGGAATGTCTAAGAAAAACACACCAGGGTTGGTGCTGTTCCCCTCCAAGGGGCTGGTGTTAGCAGCTGGGGTGTGCAGAGGGGTCTGTGACCCCACAGCCACCGAGCATCTCCTGCGGGAAGGGGTCCCTGCTGGGATGGACCTGGAGCTGCTGAAGTGGGAGCTTCACCCAGCACAAGCAGGACCAACTTCTTCTCCATTGTGGCTGGTCTGCAGCAGGCCAAATGTGTGCTGAGATGGGTGTGGGGTGCATGCATACACACATCCACACACATAAACACACATAAACACACACAGACTCACAGACAGGGCCGTGCAGGCGCACACACATTTATCTGTACGCTACTGGAATACCTCTGGCTGCAAGGGAAGCATGTACAGTGTGTCCTGGTCCATAGACACCCAAATTCCTGTGCTTCACAAAACCTGATGTTGGGAGGCCACCTCGATCTCTGCTTTGGGACAGTGCTTGGCTACCACACTGTCATTCCTTTTTCTTTTGTGAGAAGGGCTACTTGGGCTCAGAAAATGTGAAACTCGTTATAACAACCTTCATTACAGTAAGACTTGAATGACTTCAGGTCACACATAAGCAGGAATTTTCAGATATATGTAATATTTCACAACGTGAAATTCTTACAGATCTTGTGATTTTTAGGGCTTTTAAGGCTTATGATTTTAAAATGCTCTTCCACTAGCAACAGAAGCTGTGTATGATAAATATTGTTCAGAGATATGTCTGAAACACTCCTTGCCACTTAGATCTTACAGTAGAATATAATTAGAGTTCTCTATTCTGTAATATGCTATATTAATTAGCAGTCAAAATCCAATTTTTAAAGCCCATCTTTGAAATGTATTTGCCCTTCAGGCCACGTATCATTGTGCCACAGCTTGAAGTGTCCTGTTTCACTGGGCTGATCATAGAATAAAAAAAATAAAATATATGTCATCATGTATTTTCCAGTTAGATGGAAGGGGGGACATGACCACTTGCCTTCCTCTTTTGTGAAATTTGGTGGTTTATTTTCAAAGTTGGACATCCATGCTGTGCAGCTTCTCTGTTGTTGAAGAAGGTGATGACACAAACCGTTGCAGGGCACACAGAGCTTGTGCAAGGATACGTTTTTTCCCAGCCCTGATGAGTGAAATACAAGTGTGATTTTGGGGGGGTCACAGCCCATGCCCAGCAGTGCCCTGCCTGGCCAGGGCAGCCTGATCAGCTGCCGGGGTCCCTGTGGAGCAGCACAGCAGATAAGGAAATTTTGTGAACCGTTTATTGTTTATTCTGAGTCAGTGTTTTGTTCCGTGGAAGCAGATTGTTCCTCCGGGCAGTTTCAGGTTTTGACTGCTGGTCCTCCTTCTCCCTCCTCCCCTCCTCTCCCTGTCTGGGATGAAAGAGGGGAGGTTTGAATGCACATTGAACAGTGGTCCTAAATCTGGCTTCACCCCGAGCGGTGCTCAGAAATTTACATTTTCATGCTGGTGGAAGGATACATGTGAATCTCAATGATCTTTCAAAATTTTTCTTTAAATAAAAGCAAAGCTGTTGCTCGCTATTCATCCCATTGTGCAGGGGCAGAGGACAGCCAAAATGTGGTACTTGATAAAGGGAGAACCTTGTGCAGGGCTTCCATTTTCATATAAATGGTGTATATTTCACATCCTCTTCTTCCCTGATCTGCAGTTTGGCAACACCGTTTTCTCAAAGTATAAATACAAGAAGTTTATACAGTGAAGTCTGTTGTATTTCTTTTTTATAGAAATACACATAATCATAGTACAGGAATTCATCTTAATCTTAGCATTAAACTCAGTGTAGAAATTAATGTAATCCTAAAAAGGAGATAGCATTTAACAAATGAAGATGAGGAAGATTAAAAGCAAAAATATATCAAAGATGTTCTTGGTTTTATTTAACTTACACAGTGCTTTAAGTAAGTTTCGTATGTGCAATTTCTCCACAGAAAAAGGGGGAAATCTTGACAGAAATTGTCTGAATAAGTCTTTGAACTGCCGTATTCTGAAGAGTAAAAATACAAATACAAAAATAAAGCAGTCACAGCATTTCCTTCAGGCAGAAATCCACCTTCTGTGTGTATGCCCACCTTAAAAAAAGCATGAAATGCTCTGATGTGGTACTGGCTTGGCCTTGGAGGGCATCAGGCACAAGTGTTGTGCCAGGCTTTACAAGGGATCGAGCTCCCAGCAAACAGTGTGCGTCTGTCCAAAACTGCCCTCTCTGCCTCAGGTTGAGGTCTGTGGGATGGGAAAGTTTCATCCTCGGGCAGCTCGGGGGCTTGGTGAGCCCCTTATCCGTTCTGTGTTGATTTTGGGTGGCAGCTGCCCTCCTGCCCCGCGGCAAAGCTGCACCCTTGGGGAGGCTCCTCCGCACTGCAGCGCCAGAGCTGCGCCCGCCTGAGACTGTGTGCCCGAGACAAAAACGGAGATGGCGAGTGCTGCAGGCTAGAGAGAGCATGGCACAAGGGAATCCCAACACGCCAAGGTGCTGCTGCTGGCCGGTGAGCCAAGGGAGCAGTCGGGACAGTGCAGGTGGAGTGGCCAGGAACCACTCAGGGCACTGAGATTGCCTGTGGGACACATCAATTCATCCAAATAAGCAAACAAAATCATAGGGAAGGGGAAGTATCTGTCAATTTGATAAGAGTTTTGTGATTTATGTCATGATCTAGAGACAGACAAAACACTGTGGTCAGCGAGAAATATTGTTGCAGATTTTTCTATGTGTCTCTACAGAAAGATTTCACCTTGGTTGCAGAAGCGAAACTCTCCCTAGGTATTTCAGTCTGAAGAATTTACTGTGTGTGAAAACAAAGCTTTATGCAATCTATTGTGAATTGGAATTAACTTTTAGATCACCAAACAGATTTAATAAAGGGAGATTTTGTTGTAATATCTCACTCAGCATTAAAGCTCTTGTATTCATTTTCTGAGTCTTGCAGTTTTAGCTTCTTGTATTAGGAGTATTTGAATCATTGTATCATGGTTTTCCCCCGTGAAGCTGGGGATTTTGACAGTGAAGAAGAGAAAGTTGGTTGGTTTGCCCTCAGGAAGGATATGCCTAGTGATTAACAGGAGTTAATTCGCTGGTAATTTTGATCTGTGACCATTCTGCATGTGCATTTCTGTGCAGCACGGCACTTGCGGTGCCGAGTGCCAAGGCAGAGCTTTGAATTACAAATACCTTTTTCTTTATGAATTAATTTCCTTAACAGGCATTTAAGCCATAAATAATGCACTCAAATATGACAGTGTTTCTTTACTTTTAATGATCAGGCCTCAAAAGGCTTGATTGTCTCTCGAGTATATCCACAACTCACTCATGCCATGGGGCACTGACGAGTCACTGTCCCATCCATGCTCCCTGTGATCCCAAACAATGCTGGGGTAACCATTCTGATGGGTGCTGGAGTCCTGGTGGCACTCACCTTGTGTGCCATGACTCAGGTTCATACATCACTCAAATCACTTTTGTAACGTGTCAGTTAGTGCATTATCAGCGTCTTGGTGACAGTCCTTGGCATAAGCAAGTATTGAAAATAAAAATACTTCAGGGTGTTGTTCAGGTGAGAACAGGTGTGAGCCCTGAGTGTTGAATGAAGAGCAGCAGTAAGCAGATGTTGTGCTCTAAAGCACCTGAGTGACATGCCTTGTCTCCCAATACTGCATCATACGCTTCAGCCAAAATTACTGACTTTTTCAGTAAATGAAGAGGAAGACATAAAATTATAGATGATACAATTTTAATTTGTAATCATCCACCTTCTAATGGAAACAAATAGTACAATCAAAATTGGAGAAATTTTTGCTGTCTGTAAATCGTGATGACATTGTCATTTGTGTTAGGAACGTGGATGCCTTAGATTCACACGCAGGATTGGGATGGGACAGTTTGCATTTAAAAGTGCGAAACATGCAGGACTAATTCCCACACAGGTTGTAATGCTTGCTGTAAAAGTCCAGGTAAGGTGAGCACCTGTGCTGACACGGATCCTGCTGCAGTGGTGAGAAGCTGCTGTGGGAGCACAGCTGTGTGTGAGCAGCCAGAGCGCTGAGCCATGTTGACATGCAGAATTTTTAAACAGCTCTAGCTGCATCCCTATTCCTTTAGCTTATTGCCCTTTCATTTCCTTCTTGGTTTGTTTCTTTTCACTCCTGCCAGCCCAAAGGCTGCATGTGAGAAGGTTATGGCGTGACAGTCGATAATTCAGTGTGTCCTCCTGATTTATTACACATTACCAAACCCTGTTTGGAAATAGATTTGCTCAGCTTACAATCTGGGTGGCTGAGGTTATGCTCAGTCGTGTTGGCACACAGCAGTCAGGATGCAGGGCTGGAGACACAGACTTGGTGAATTCACAAGGAGAAGAAGTGTGTGCTCTGCAGTAACTTACAGTTTCATGTGCTCTCACTTGAAGCCTCTGGGCTGGAGTTGGGCATCCACATGAACACAGGCAGGGATAACTCCACTGACTGGAACCAGGATCTTTGGAGCCCATGCCTCTAGAAGAATTAAATCCCTACCTAAATTTAAACCCCGGCAGGGCAGGTCAAGAGTGTGGTGTCAGAAAAACTCCTCCCAATAGTTACACACGTGCTGATATTCCGGTGAGGCAGGTTTGGTGCCCAGTGGGTCAATAGCTATCCTTTATCAAAGGAGGAACTAGTTTCTTCTTTAGTACATCAAAATCTGTTAGCAGTTTCAATAACTGCAGTAATTATCATGTTGAATATATTACAGAAAAATATTCATATAAATTAAATATAATTAATTTTAATTTTGTTTTTCAGGAGAAATTGATGTGGACTGGTCCATCTCTCATAAAGACTTAGAGGTAACACAGACAACCAACTTTTTCTATAATTCTTTATTTTGTTGCTTACTAGCAAGCATAGCAAAGTAAACAGGATTGAAAAACCCATCTGTGGTGTTTGTGTGGGACGATCAGCAGTGTCCTCCCACAGGAGAAAGGAGCTGGGGCTGGCATAGAGGCAGGAAGGGACGGGGATACCAGGAGCTGGAGACTGCAAGGTGAACATCAGCTCTTCCTTCCTTGTCTCTTCAGAACCCCAGAGCCATTTCACAGCAGGCTGGTCCCCTTCTCATGCAGCTCTGGGAACCAGCAGAGTGTGGTGCCTTCCTGGGCTCTGAGAAGGGCCTGGTGTGGGGACACTGCAGCCCAGAGTTCCCAAGCGAGGTGCCAGAGCATCCAGGAGGAGTCAGCTTCAGCTGCTGTATCCAACTCCTTCCCTTTTCCTTTCCAATGTCCAGTACAGCTGATACAATCAAGTGACATTAACAAATCCTTTCCCTAAGGAGAAACGGTATTTTTATACCTCTCCTGTTCACTCATCCAAAATTCCATGAATTTTTTTAAAACTTTTGGTGTTTACTAGGCAATGACAGTTGTAGATAGGATTTTCAATTCTGGCTGCCTACACAGAAAGTATGTGTGAGGTCACTGGGGGAGAAACAGTTGTTTCCAGCTTCTCTTTTTTTTCCTTCCTTTTTTCATTTATAAGTCTTTCTTTACAATTGCAAATTGCAGATTTCATCCAGACTTGTTTAGCATTGTACTTTGTCCAAGCAGTTTGCCTTAATGTGTGCAAGAGAATATGTAACTTGCATTTGCAATTTATGTTCATTATATTTGTGTTCTGGAGAAAATTCCAGTTTGTCGTGACATAGCATAGCGAGTAACAGTATCTTGGCTAATTGAGGGAAAGCTTCACAACTGCAGTTTTAAATAGCAAAAAAGAATGTCCTGAAGTGGAAGTTCAAACAAGAACTTTTCTTCAGACAATGCAAGTTCCTCTGTAACAGGATTACCCATTCCAAACCTGGATGTGTAAATTGTACATGTGAAACATTAGATTTCTGCTGGATCACTGCCAGCAGTGACCTTTATAATTCCCCGTTCCCAAAGCACAGAATCTCAAGTGGTAAAAGCATTTCTCTCCCTGTTTCACCAGGCACAGATCTCCAACTATGCGGGCGTGAGGCACAGCAGCAAGCGGTACTACACAGCTGACAAAAGGGTTACTTGCAGGAACTGCGACAGACCAGGACATTTGTCCAAGAACTGTCCCACTCCAAAGGTAAATGCAATGCTTAAATCACTTGTGCATTCAGCTGTTTTCTTAATATACCTTTGTGCTTGCCATGAAAAGCATTGTTTCAGTTGTTTATCCTTTCTTTGAAGCAGTGCTCTAAGTTGCAGGATAGCTTGCACAAGGCCAGTGTACTGTATAAAATTATCCCTGTTTGGCAATGTAATTGCTTTTGTTGTTTTCATAAAAGAAAAATATGCAGAATTATATAATATAGAATCGTATTGAATGGTTTGTGTTGGAAGAGACCTTCAAGATTAACTCGTTCCACCCCCTGCCATGGGCAGGAACAACTTCCACTAAACCATGTGGCTGTAAACTGAGCAAAAAAGAAAAAACAACTAGTGCCATACAGAAACATCTTTTCATTTATATGGTACAACAGTTTCAAAGTGTAAAATATTTTTCAATTGTATTTTCAGCAAGGAGAATCTATGGAATCAGAAATAAAACCTAAGTATATAAGTGAAAGCAGAAAGTATAATGAACCATGATATGAATAACGTTAAAAACTGTGGACAAGACAAAACTGGAGCTAACTTCAAGTGGCTCAGACAGATGCCAACATTCCAAAAGTTTGTCCTGTGGTTAGGGGTTTAAAAGTCAGTCAGTACGCAGTCAAGAAGTGGGAGCAGTTGCATGACAGCCTGGATTTACCAACCCCCACAACAGCACCTGTAGAGCCCTCGGTCCTCGGGGCAGTTACCCATAAGGACACTCAGAATGACCACATCCCACACGACACTCGGGGGGAAATACACTCACAGGGAAAAATGGCTTTACAGAGATACAGGTTTGGCCTCATAGATTTGTATGTGTTATATTTGTCACTCCAAGTGCTGAGTTGTGTGAGTCGTCAGGCTGTGGGATGGCAGCCAGTGCCCACCCAGCTACCCGGACACACCCCTGTGTGGGGGCAGAACTGGAAGGATCTATTGAAACATTGTCACTTAACATGATTCTGTTTTTGTTTCTCCATAGAAAGTTCCCCCTTGCTGCCTGTGTGCAGGAAGAGACCATCTACAGCAGAGCTGCCCAGCACGTTTCTGTCTGAACTGCTGCTTGCCCGGGCACTATTTCAAGGAATGCCTGGAGAGAGCCTATTGGAACAAACATTGCAACCGCTGCGACATGAAGGGCCACTATGCTGATGTGAGTATGGCCCTTGGCACAGAGATCGGGCATGGCTTGCTTTGTGTCTGCCAAAAACTGAATTTACAATGGCTGCAATCTCTTCAGATTTCTTTGATTTTACATAGTGCCTGTTTGTATAAGCATATAAAAATGTTGAGTTTAGTCATTATTTGTACTATCAGAGTTTTCATGGAGAATGGTTCAAGGAAAACAAAAGCATTGTCAACACTTGGTCTTTAGTTTGGTTCTGTTTAGCTGTGGTGGACAAAAATGTCCTTTTTCTGTGGAATGAAAGGTGTAGGGAGATGCAGTGTCTGCAAGTGTATCAGGAAGAAGTAAAGAGTAACTGTTGCATCAAGAGTTCCAGATCCATGGTTTTTCACTATGATCAGATATTATTCAGTGAAAATACTATTAGAGAGAAGTAGTTTGAAGGCTTTGGGTTTGACAAGATCTACGAAGTAAAACATAGAAGAAAATTAAAGGGAGAACAAATATATTTGTCTCTTACTTTCCTCTTGTATTACAATTATTATGATTTTATATGTCCCCAAAATTCAGTCCTATATGTAGCAGTCAACCTTTTATGATATTTTTTTCCCTTGAATTAAACACAAAAAAGGATAAAAGGCAAGCTGTGATAATTTTGACATACATTCATACTTCAGTTTTTATCTATAGATAAAGCCTATATGTTTGTTTTTTAAATACGCCTGTGGTATCCCCTAAATGCTGGATTTTTTGAAATTCAGAAATATTTGAATGTCTTTCTGAAAGTCTCCTTGCTGCCTGTTTGGTCAAAGAGCATTGTCACAGTGGTACATGAGATGTGCAAAGGACAACCTGTGTATTTGGGAGTTGCCGTTTCTTATGATATTTGAATGTGTTCCAGATGTACTTTTGCTTATAGCTAATGTGCCCACAATACCCTTAAAGAATGTGAATTGTACATTTCTGCACCTTCATTCTGGTAGGCAGTGAGACAAAATTGTGATCTGTAATGAAGCATCTTTTCTTTGCCATCTTTTCTCTTTTACACATTTTATTACACCAGTGCTCAGTAACTGATGTTCTTTTCTTTGAGGAATCATGTGTGCTCTATCTTTCAAGCATTTAAATCCTACCTGAGTCATGCAGGTTATCAGGAACATCACAACATGTATATTTTTCTGCTCATTTAGGTCCACCTTAAATCAGAAAGGTTTTTCTTTGAAACTGTGGGTAGTTCTTGTGCGCTCCTGCATGAGAGGTGTGAGTCTACCTGTGTCATTCACCTGTGTAGTGAATACTGGAGCATCAGAGCAGGAGCTCACCTGCCCAGTCCTCAGAGAGAGGGATTGCATGGCAGAGCAAAGGCAAAGAAATCAAAACCAACAGTAAATTTTTCCTGACATCAGAGCCAGAAGCCTATGAAGCCAACAGGTGATCAAGACACAAAAGGAACACTTGGACAGGACAAGGTTGCTGCTGGTAGCCTAAAGGTATTTTTTTGCATCTGGGATGTTCACAGCAGAATAAACCAGGGATGTTCCTGTAATGAAACCTTACTTTGTGGAGGGGAGCACCAGAGAAGTTGTCAAATTGAAGAGAATGTGAGGGTTCCTATGAATCTTTGAGTGCTAACCTGTTACCAAAATTGGGTAACGACTGCCCAAAAGCTGCAGAGGAGCATGAAGGTGAAATGGCCCAGCCAGTGATGGCAAAGGACACCTTGTGCTTGCTTCATGAGGGGTAACTGAGTTGCTAATGCAGTGTAGGGAGTGTGCCAGGGTGAGCTGGGGGTCCCAGACTGCCAGCTGCACACGTGCACCAAGCCAGGGGGCAGGAACCACGGTGGTGGCATGTTGGGATGGGTGTATAAATATAATATACGTGGGGTGATTCAGGGCTGTTTTTGTAAAAGGAAATCTCACTTCTTAGGGATCTCTGGAGTTCTTCAAAGAAGCAGGTTGACAAGCATGTGCGTAAACATGATCCAATTGACATAGTGTACAAATTCCAAAAGGTGTTTTGCGAAGTTCCTGACCTAAAGCTCTCAAGCAAACTAAACAGGCATGGAGTAAGAGGATAAAGGTGGGATATGCTAGTGTGACATGGAAAAGGGTGAACAATGGGGTGACAAGATTTGCTGGGAAGACTGAATTACTGACAGAGTCAGTGCTGTGAGCCAGCTGTGCAGAACTGCCCAAGAGCTGTAAGAATCAGAGGGAGAACACAATAAAATGCCAATTGAAATTGAGTGGCAATAAATGTAAAGTAAAATAATACCAGCTTGGCATATGGAATAACAGGTTCTGCATATTACTGTTCAGGACTCAGATTCTAGTTATGAGATATGGTTCCACAAAAAATCAGTTTAGTCTTCAGAAGCTGTAGAAAAAAAGGTGAAATGTTAGGAATCATCAGAAAAGCAGGAACACCTGGGCACAGCTTTGGTGCCTGTCCTCTATACCTCTCAGCATGGCCCCAACTCCTCAGCCTGGAAGGGAGGTGGAAGGGTCTGTAAAGAGCTTCAGAATCACCTGTGATGGGAGACAGTGGTCAGGGATCAGTTGTTCATCATTCCTTCCAGTACACCTGACAGAGGCAATGGAAGCCAGGTTGGGAAGACAGTCCGACGTGACTCTGTGCAGTCAGCAACAGACCTGGAGGCTCCTTACTGAGGAATGCTCTGCTTACAGAGGAAATGGGAGCAGTTCATGGACAAGAAATCACAGAATCCTACAACACCAGGTTGGAAGAGACTTCATGGATCATCTGATCATCATCCCCAACGTTTCTTGGCAAAAGCGTGGTCTATACAAGACAGTTCAGCAAAATCCTAGGAGTGTCCAGTACTGAGGAATCCACCAATTCCATCAAGAGATTATTGATTTCATTGTGAAAAGTTTTCTCCTGTGTCCACCTGAGGTGTCCCCAGGAGTAACTTGTAGCTATCACCCCTTGTCTTTGCCGTGTGACTCCTTGTAAAAAAGGGAAATCCCCATCTTCTTGTTATCAAACACATGCTATGAAATGCTTTGGATGCTCAAAGGAAGCTGTAATTTGTCTTTCTTAGCCAGTTTACTCCCTTTTACTATAACACAGAGGGTGCAGAACAGGCTTCTGAGCACAGACTGTCAGGCTGGCTTTCCTCTTTTGTCCAGAAGTGGATGTAAGGCAGTTCAAGGTGCTTCGTGTAGTTTGATTAGGAAACATTCAAACTTAAAACATTTTAGGGTCATACATTTATGATCTGCTAGATCTTTTCCTGAGACAGTACTGAGAACATAAGAGAGTTGTCTTAACTGGAGGTGTACTGGAAGCAGTCCAGCCTTGCATGGTTTCCTTGGGAGGGGCATCAGAGGGGTCACTTCTGACTGATTCAGTGGCATTGAGATGGATGTCATGAGCCTTGTGGTTGGTGTACAGCCTCACCTGCCAGCACCAGGGCTGGAAGAAGGACTCCATGGACAGGGGATGCAGGAGTGAGTAGGCAGAGGGGGCAATGTCTCCCTGTATACCTGGGCAAACCAGCATGCGGGTGCTCAGTTCTCCTGCGGCTCTCCCAGGAGCTGGCAGACAACAGTGCTCAGGTACTTGGTGCCCTACAGCCACGCTGTGTCTGATGACTCCATATCCAGATGCCCAAGTACCCTTGTTGTCAGCACTCCTTTCCAGGAACCAGCTAGGTGCTTTGACTGGCATCTTCTCTGCATATTCTGACAACTTTCTGGGCATTCAAACCACCACTGGCCTCTTCTCTCCGAGGAGGTTCCTTCTGCCTTTGTTGCTTCTGGCATACTGCTGTGGGCTGGGATGGAGCTGGAGGTGCAGGGATCATTCCATGGGGGCGGTTGGCATCCATGTGGCCCATTTCCCCTGCGTAGAGAGCACAATGTTTGCTCTTTCTCCTTAGCTCCCCAGTGTCCTTCCCCAGTCTCCACGCCTCTGGCTATCCACGTCCACCCGAGGGTGAGCATAAGGCCATGGTACCAATAGCCAAGGTGACACTGGCAGTTACCTAGCTTTGCCCACCCAGCACCAGCGGCTGTCTGCACTGGCAGCGTGGGGAGAGGTCTCGACATCTGCTTGTGCAGGAGTGGTTTTGAAGGGAAGCATTGTGTGTTTTCCGCGGCAGTTCCCATGTGGAGGTGATGAAAAGTGTGTGTTTTGGCAAATCTTTTGTTTTATTGTGGTGGCTTGCAGCGGGGCAGCTCCAAGCAGCCGCTGCCTCTTTGACAAAGCACCAGAGGATTCTGTTAAAAAGTTGTGTTTAGTAATTGTAGTCGTCGTGTCAGACCATAACTGACTCAGAGCTGAAGGATTTTTGCAAGATGAGTAGCTATGCCAGCAGGGACCCAAGTCTCCTGGGCCAGCCGCGCTCTCATTAAGATTTGCCGCTAGCCGTGGCGGTGTTCGGCAAGTATGTGACGTGCATGCTGTTATTGTATGCTTGGCTTGTCAGCCTGCAGCTTTCTGACACTCACTTATGTCACTCTTTATTCAGAGACGAAGAAGCTTTTGATAATTTGACAAGACAAGCTCTTAAACGATCTAGGTCATGGCCTTCACTGTCTGTGATTGTGAACATATTTCCTGAAAGCCCTGTCACTCATCACAGCTACATTTTCTCCCGGGGAGCCGCGGGCCCGTCCCGGTCTCCTGTCAGCGCGTGCATTTTGGTTATTCATACGCCAAATACAGTAGTGGGGTTTTTCCTCGCCTTTGGCCAGCACTTGCATGTTAGCGGGGCTAATCTGCTCCCCGCGCCGTGCGCCCCGCAGCGCCGCCGTCGAGGGCCCTCTCGGCGCGAGGCAGACGCCCGGCCGAGGGGAGCGGAAAGGAGGAAGGGCCGCTTAGTGCCGGTTTTGTGTTTGCTCATTGTTGTGGAAATATGAGAACTGGTGGCAAGGGCCTCGTCTATTGAGCTCTCGAGTCCCGGTCTGCTGTCAGGGGCTGTTTGAGATTGAGTGTTTTATTTTCTTTGATGTTCACATTGGAGAATAGGGAAGTGGGAATTAAACAACAGATGCATTAAGCCGTTGTTCTGGTAAAACAATAATTAGCACCTGATAAAATTCAATATGGGTCAAAATGTGCAGCACCCAGTCTCGATTCTCCCATTATGGCACCCTGCACTGGGTCAGCCTCGGGCACGAGTAATGGCCTTCCACACCGACCGGACGTGATCCCTGTCAGCAGTGACATGGGTCTGGGGGAACAGCGGCGCGGTGCTCACACAGCCCATAGGTGTTGCCAGGTGCCGGGACGCGTCCCTCACTGTGCACTCCGTGGCCACACGGCAGCAGTGGCACTACCTTCTGGAGTAGGCACCTTTTGTGCTGGTACATCTACATGCAAGTAAGGTCAGACCACTGGGGCAGGAAATAAATGCAATTTTATTTTAATGTAGTTCATCACGCTGCCATAGTAGCTGGGTACCACAAGGGCTTTTCTTTAAACGAGGGATGTTCGTGGTTAAGTTATTTTAAATAAATAAGGAAAATCATGGGTTTGGCAATGGTTGTGGCTGGCTATGCTCTCCTCCATAGCAAATCTCTCTCCTTCATTTGAGGAGCTAGTATTTGGTAGTAATTGTTAATCATACTTTTTGTCATTCCACGATATAAGATGCAGACAATAACCCTGAGCTAATGCAAAATAATGAGGTTCCTGGTTAAAAGCATCATCTTTAAAAAGCTGTTGTTTAACAGTGACCCCTCCTCAGCTATTGTACCCCACTTCATAATGGTGAGCAGTATTACCTCAAATCACCACCTGAATGAAGGAATATGCTTAGCCTTCCCTCACCGCTTTCGTCCTTACCTTCTTTTGGATTTCCCTCACCATTAAAACATCCTTGAGGATAAAACCCACCTCTGGACAGCACCACGAAGGGGCTGGGGCTGTGCCTCTCCCGGGGTTTTGACAAGAGCTCTGCCAGCTGTGGTTGTCACTCGGAGCTACAGATTTTTGCTCAAAGTGATGTCTATGTGTCCAGAGAAGAAAAAATACCCAACCAAACCATTATTCAAAAATAAAGTAATTTTTATGATGATGATGATGATTATTAAATAGCAGTCGTGTGAGTAAAGGTCATGCTACAGAGTGGCATTTTGCCAGTATAGGACAACTCACTGATTGCAATTGTTCAACCATATTAGCCTGGGCAAACTGTGGTAATCGAAAACTATCCAGAACTAATGTATAAATAACTGCCTGCTACCCCTGAGCTGGACCAGCACAGCTGTCCTGCACTGCTGAAACCTCCTCAGGTCTGAGGGAGATGCTGAGAGATATTTTTACAGGCTACAGAGTGTTTATGTGTCGCCCCTCTGAACCTTGGCTAAGTTAGGGAAGGAGGAAAATCCTTTTGTTTGTGCTCAAAGACAGCTTGAGTGTGTTCAAACTGTCAGATCCTCAGTGAGAAATGTGATGTCCTTCACACATTTCCTTTATAGAAATATTAATATAAAACTCAAATATTTACACACAGTATTTGAGTAAGAGGAGAAATATTGAACCATTACACAGAACAGATTGTAGATTTTTCTGCAGACAGTTATGTTACTGGTGGAATGAATAATAAATAATATAATTTCCATCACATCTGGGAAAAACACACTGTATGTGCCACAGGGTGACTGGCAAAAACTTGGATTTTATTTTGAGAGATACTGGTTGTGGTGTGGGTTTTTTTTAATTAACACGCTCCATCAAAATAAAAGAAGGCAAGAATTTGGGCTTGAGTGAAAAATGTATTCAAAATCTAAAGAAATGTTAATAGTACTCATTTGCAAGTAGTCATGAGGCTTCAATGTTTGAAATTGCAGTTGCAGCATATTATGGAGAAGCCGTGGAATACTATATTTCTTTTTAAAGTACTTACAATGAAGGTTGGCGAACCAAGTTGTTAATTGTTCAAATGAGCACGGAACTGTTCTAGTAAGAGGGTAAATGTTCTAAAGAGAAGTGAAAGCCCTCTGCTGCAGTAGCTGTGCACCAAATGACAAAAAATGCCACGATTTCTGTGTCTGTCTGTGACTCAGGGACCGTCAGAAATATTGTACATTTTGTAAAAGCATTAAGAACCCCTGGGAGAGTGATCTGAGCCTCAGTGACCGCCAACATGTTCCGATTTTGTTTTAAAGATCCACGTCTTACTCTTTACCGTCTCTCATGTGTCCCTCAGGTCAATTGTGTCACTGTTGCGACTCAAAAACCTGCTCTGAATTTTTTGTTTTCAAAGGACTGCACTTAGGAGTTGGTATGAGAGTCTAGCAATTAAAAAAATTAAAAGTAAAACAAAAAAGCAAGCAAGTCAATGTAAAAATAGCAACATTAAAGCAATCTGTTATGGTTCTTGTTTACAACTCATCTGACATGAGTCTGCTGAGGATTATTACGTGTAACAATTATATTTTGATTAGGAAAGAGATACGTACAAAAAAGATAAAGTATTTCTGTTCCTATATGAAAGGAAGGCACCTTGTGATTTAATTTCTAGAGCGTTATGTAAATTTTAAATGTCAGAAAATGTAGAATTTAAATCTGCCCCTGTTTGTTTTGCAGCATTAATGCTTCCTACAGTCACGAGCACGCTGCTCTCCCAAACTTCTGCCCCTCGGAGAAAAAGGGCAGAGAGAAAACTGTTACTGGCTTTCTGACAATGGCAGGGAGTGTGTTAAACCAGTGTAAAATTCAATTAAACTGTCTAGCCGGGTTTTTGAAGCTGAAATGCAGACCCTTTCAGTTAAGCTTCTTATTTTCCTGTGACCGACACCAGTGGATACTGTGTTATGCCAAAACCAACAGGCTGTAAAGCACCTTGTTTCATGCTCCTAGCTGATCAATATTTTTATTTTCCAGGCTTGCCCAGAAATATGGAGGCAGTATCACCTAACAGTAAGTAGAAACACCTTTTTTATTTTCTTCTACACCCAACCTATTTACTCCTCTGTGAACTGCTGACCATAAAATATAGACAAGCATCTTCTCTGAGAAGATAATAAACATCTGAAGAGTTTTTGAACTGAAGAAGGCGATGAAACACTGTCACTATTTTTTAAGCATCTTTAAAACTTCTGATTTCATTTTAATACTGTAATAATTAAATTAGTGCCTTGCCTCTCTTCTCTCAGTGACCACATTTACACATAGAAAGAGCGTTAAATTTTAAGTTGGGATGCATAGCAGAAGCAGAAATCCCATCTCAGATATCCCAGATGCTGGTAATTAGCCACTCTGTGTGACAAAGCTTTCTTCTTAGATGAGTGAAATAAAACTCAGAGCGGAGACATGAATTCAAGGAAAAACACCTCATAAACTTTTGCAGATAATTTATAATTAGTCAGGATATAGCTGCAACTGCTTGTTTGGCCTGCCTTAGCTGGTCTTTAATCCCTGAAACAAGAAAATAAAACTTTGTGAAACTGTACCAGTTTATTGCTTAAGATTTTTCCTCATATGTAAAATAGATACAAAAATAAAACAAAATGCATACAGATTTGGTTAATATTGAAACCTGGTACAGTATTTAACCAGTAAAAAGGAATTCTTGCACTGGTGTCACAGTTCTCAAATATATTAATTTCTAAAATTGTCAAACATAACAACACCTCTAAAAATCAAGGTTTTGTTGTTCCTCTGAACTTTTGCTCCCCAGACCAGCCTCACACGTATTTCGCTGTTACAGATAATTAACCCCTGTTCTCTGCTCTAAACAAAGTAGAAAAGTTTCTCCTCTCCATTACTTTTCTTTTTGGATCTTTGGCTTTTTTTCTGAAGCAGGAGATGGGATGTGCTTTATAATTTGTGCCTCCACTTCTTCATGGCAGTGGAATGCTCTTTTTTCTGCTTTTTTCTTCAAAATTCAATGAATAGAAGAAATCTGCACTTAAAACCTCTCATTTGTGTTTAGTGCATAATGATTCTAACACAAAGATCTGCCCTGGAAATCCTCTACCCTTCCTGGAATTTACTTTTAAACAGATTTGGTAAAGACTTTTTGTTGGTTTGGTTGGTTTTGGTTTTTTTTTTAAAGAAAAGGTGCATTCACTGAGTACTTTTGTTTGTTTTGTTTTGTTTAAATTGGATGAAGGAAAAAGATAAATGCTGTCTTTCATTATAATCCCTAAGAGTGCATGTAGAAACAATTTCTGAAATGTTTATGATACTTGGAATTTAATAATCAGATAGAAATACTTGGTGCAGTGACATCCTGTTACGTATTTACTGAGATAGAAGATTTAATTTAATTTTAGTCTCACCTGCCCTTGAAAATCCCTCAAAAAGTGAGTTGCCATCAACACTTATAAAATATTTATGTCTGAAAAAAAAGCAGGGAGTAGCTAAAACTTGACCAAGTGCTGTACTAGGGCAAAATTTTAGGTATCTTGAGGTGGAAATTTTTTACTGTGGATTTTGTAGAAAGCATTCGGGGTTTGCACTAAATGTAATGTAAAACTAAAAAAAGGTGTCAGAACAAGTTCTTGTTAGCAAATTTAGTGGTTACAAATATGGGCATATTATTAAAAGTACCCATTTGGAAATTTTTGGTGCATTTTAGGGACATTTTAAATGTGGTCAGATATGACACTCAGATTAGTTGGTATTGCATGAGGCCCGACCTTCAGATAAATAGGTTTTTACTTTGCAGTGAATTGCAGACTATCTGCAAATAGCCCACATTTCTGACATGTGGGAGATGTTTTGCACACTTTCAATTTTTGCATGAGAAGAGTACCTTTGGCTCAAAGTTACATTAGCAGTTTGGCTAAGCCTGGAATTAAAAAATTTGTATGGTAAAAAACATGCTTGATATTTGCAATAAGTAAATTAAAAGAAATTGCATTATCTGAATTGTTTTAAAGTATGAGTCCCATCTTTTATTATTCCCTTTAAATAGTCTTTTTTGCACCTGAAGCAGAGCAGGAGTAAATAATGTTTTGGCAAGAAACAGAACTTCTAAATTAGAATTATATATAATGTTTAAATATATTATATATATATATCTGTAGGATTGTAACAAAAAGCCAAGGTTTTCTACTCTCAATATCAGCACAGTAGTATTTCACCATAGAAATTATCTTACAATTTTCCTTGTTGTAGAATAAATATTTCGGTACAAATAGGAAGCAGCATTAAGAAAAATACCACATGTTTAAAACAGAAGTGCAGTTGTGGCTGTCGCGGCCCACGGAGGCTGCCCAGCTGTTGGGGGCCACAGAAAAGCTTTTCCTGCGCTTCAGCCAGGGATGCAACCACTAGACTTAAACTGGTTTTGGTAAATTGGTGGTGAGCATCCCATATGGAGGTCAGTGTACGTGCAGATAAACTCGGGCATTCAGTTTTGGGATAAATACACCAGATTTTGGCACCGTTCGCAGAGGGCTGTCACAGAGTTTGTCCAAATGTTTTGCGTGCTATAAAGTATTCTTAGTTAATTTCTGTGAATGCTGGTGAAGAATCACACGGCCTTCCACTTCTCTCCTTTATGAGGCTTTTGGTTATTTTATTCATTTTCCGTCACTTTCCTAGGAGATGGACTGCCATCTATTGACTCCTCGGAGCCCCTGCACGGCGTGCGGGGCCACTCGAACAATGACTCAATAACAAGCCCATTCTGCTCTTGGGGATGGTGGTGGGGTTTGTTGACGTTGGCCATGGTGACAAATTTGAGCACATTGCAAATAATTTGTTGTATGGGCAGAAACATCTTATTCCAACCAAAACAGACTGCCAGTGCAAGGAATCTTATGAAGAAATGGCAAAAAGGATTGCAAGTGGAATATTTTAATTTGCCTTTTGATGGAAAAAAAGATTATCATACGGCATTCAATGAAGCTTAAATCTGAGGGCTGTGTGATAATCAAAGCTTTATAAGTGGCTGACAGTACTTTCTTTACATTTGTTCTTTCAACTCTTTTAACTAAAATTATTCTGAAAAAAAAACCCAATCAAAGTCAGCAGAAAAATCCAACTCCCACTGTGGTTTAAAATAATATTTAATAACCTCATTAAGACAGTGATTTAAAACTTTTACACATCATTTTCATCATGACTTCTCTCTGTATTTCTTCTGTATCAGAGAAGGGCAATTATATTTGTCAAAATATATTTCAAGTTTTTTTTCATGTAGGTATCTATTTGCAGTAAATTGGTTCATACCCACTAATGTTTATCAAAGGGGTTATTGTCAATCAAATAATAGGGCAAAGACTTTGACAGATTCAGGAAAAACAGTTTTGATTGTAGCTTGCCGGAGTGTCAGTGATGATATGTGTAATTTTTTTGGGCACAAGGCATTTGAAGGCCTTGTTGAGCTCTTTGTTCTGGGTTATGAGGATGCTTAGCTTACAGCTCTGACTTCCTAAATGCCAGGTGCTGCACAAACACAGAGAAACATGGCCGTGCTCCACAAGTTATGCCATCACATCCCCTCTCCACCCTAAGGATACAGGGCTGCACACAGCAGTGGTTTCTCACCCTCAGAGCACTTGGCGTTCTCATTCCGTTTCTCTTGTCACTTCAGATTTGAGCTATAAATGTAGTCATATTTATTACGCATTTTGAGGAGAGGCCGGGTCATAGCCCTCTAACAAACAAAAAAGATAAACCCTAAATAGCACTAAAAAAAAACAGTGGAAAAACTTGTGAGAAGGCACTCAATGATTTTCTTTTGTTTGTTTCAGTTTTGCAATTTATTCTTTAAAAAATACAATTTTTCCCTTCAAGTTTGACCTGCCGCTTGCCCACCTCGCTGTGTGCCCGGTGGCAGCTGCTGCCCTCAGTGGGTGCAGCCTGTGGACGGGCAGAGTTGAGGGTCCGCTGCAGTCCCTCAGTGGCACTTTCTGCAGTGGACAGCCCTTCTCCCCTCTGCTGCTGGTGTGAGCAGCCCAGGGCTCTGAGCTGGCCTTCTGGGGAGCGCTGTGGGCTGGGCTGCCCACACTGACCAGTGCTCACTCTGACCAGCAGGTGTGGCCTCCCTCCAGTCCCCTGAACAGCAGGGCTGCCATGGCCTGAGCGGCCCACCAAAGCTGCTGCTAGTGGTAACATTTCCACCCAGCAGATGACATCACTGGAGAAAAAAGAGGAAATTTATTTATTTTCAGTGCATAGAGACCCTGTTTTGCTCTGGGTGTGAAGTTGCACTTCTGCTGTGAGTCCCCAAAGTGTAGGCCGGACTCCCCATCAGTGCAGGCCGGACTCCCCCCAGTGCATGGCAGTGCTGGTGGGGCAGCCAGAGGAGGTGCACGGCGGCGTGTTTTGGTGTCAGATGGAGGACGTGCTAGCTGCAGATCTCACCACATTGGCCTTGTCGGAGTCGCTTGTACCACACAGGAACGAATGTGGCCGGTTCAGCCCAGGGTCAGGATGAGGATACCACAGTCAAACAGGAATGAGCTGTGCAAGTGTTAGAATCTTCTCCAGTAAATATTAACCAAGTAAAGAAAATCTGTCCCTAAAATGGGCAGAGGAAGATGTTTTATTTTCCTGAAGTGTTTCTTGGTGTTGATGTGTGTCTTAAAACGTAATTGGTGCTGGGACCAGGTGTTTTCTTTCTGTAGGGATTGCTCATTCTTAATAACACCTTCCTGCCCTGGTGCCGCTGCAGGCAGCCACAGACTCCATCCCCTGTGCCCTGCCCTCACCAGCCTCGTCTGGGTGAAATCTTCCCAGGGCAAGATAGCCACCTACAGAGTTTCAGAACCATCAGAATTTTTAATTAGCAGAAGCTATCATTTAGCACACTTTTTGACAGTTTGTTAATCTTACTTTTAATCCGCTTACATAAAGGAAGGTGAGCCAGGAACTGGCTGATTTGGCCCTGTGTATGAAGGATGTGAAGGGACATACGTCTTTTGTGTTTAAATTTTGCACTCAGATTTCTTTGTATGCATTACTAAAATTCCTCATGGCCTGCTACATTTTTTCTGAAGTGAAAATGTAAGCCATATCCCTGAAAGTCAATATCTGTCTGTTACAGTGTGACTTCCAGAAATGGAAAATTAAAAATAACACAACCCTGGCAAAAAATATTTAAGCGAGAGAGAGCGCATTTGGTTTCCAGAGGTTTTTTTTAGGTGTTGAGAAGTGAGGGAAGGGATGGGTTTAGGAGTATTTTTGGGAGGAGGTTAATCCCCGGTTTCCTCACAGTTGTGGCTGTGACATGGCCGCAGGGCTGGCTCCACTGGCCACGACACAAAGCCACAGACCATGGGACCAGCGCGCTTCTCTGGAATGCTTCAGCACCTGGCCAGTTCCCTTCCAGGTGTTTCAAGGCTATTTCTAGCAGCTCTAGTAAAAACACCAGTATGTTTATGAAATTGGCCACGTATTTCTCGTATTTTAGAAATCCAAAGTGGACCCTCATGTGTTTCAGTATCCATTCAGCAGTATATTTTACAGGGAAGGCAACTCAGGGAATTCCCAGGGATATGGATTTAGGGTAAAGATGACTGTGGCTCTTGTGAGTTTTGGGGTGACATGAACACCTGGAGCATGATGGTGTCCACATATCTGCTAGGGAGGTGCTTGGGTTTGTGAGGATTTTCTGCCCTTCGAGAGCGTGCTCGCCTCGTTAGCCAGGGGAGGAGCTGGGGCAGAGCTTGGCTAGCAACAGGCAGATATTTTGGTTTTAAACTCTCTGTGTTGGCCAAACCTGGCCCCTCTTGCAAGTGGTTTTCAGTGTCAGGGGTGCTCCTGACATGCTGAGAACCCTGCACAGCTGTTCTGGAGAAAGCCAGCAGGTCAGAGGGGGCCGGTGTGCTGGGCAGAGAGATTTTACTGTTTGTTTTCCCCTACTAAGTGTAATTTGCTGTGTTGCCTTTCTCTTTCAAGTTTCAGGTATTTTTTGAGGCTATCAGAAACCTAAACAACAAATCTTTTCCTATTGCAAAGGAATAATTTTTCACAAAAGATATTTTTTCTGATAGTTTTTTTTTTTCAGGAAACAAAGACAGTTTCAGGTCCTGAAATAACCGTTAGGTTTATGAGTTCAAAGCATATGCTATAGCTTTCAGTACTAGCATGCTAGCTAAAAGTTCTTTCCCAATTTTCATTTGAAAGGTGTATTTAAATTATGAGGGGGAAAAGAAGTAGCTTTAATAACCCTGTATAAATTTTCTGCAAGGACCTGGGGGGATGTTTCAGGGGGGATGCAGAACCTTCCAGCAGTATGGACATCACCTGCCACTTACCTTCATCATGTAATAACCACAGTAGGAAGTGTCCTGCTTTCTCTAATCTTTATCTGTCCTGTGCTCTTCTGCACCTGCTCCCCGGAAAACAAAAAAAAAAGGTGTTTTTATATTGAGGGTTAAAGAGAGATTACATCTTGACCAAAAACTGCATTTTTGTGTATTTCTGGAAGCAGTCTGGGAGTGGGGAGAGAGTAGAATAGAGAGCTCGGCTGAGTGAACATTTGTGATTTTGGGGTTCCAAATGAGGTTGTTGTGTTGTTTGTCTTGGAGAGCGGTGTTGCTCAGAGAACCCTAGCTTCATCACGCATGTTGGGGTGGTGTTAAGAACCATGTGTGCTGCAAAAGCAGTGTCTTTCACATCTGACTGTGAAAGGGAAAGGGAGAAGAGCAGGGGATGGAAATTAATGTATTTTACTATTTTAAATTTCTGGTTAGCTAATTCCCGTGTGCCTCAGACGTTCTTTGTGCAGTACACTACATTTGGTGACATGCGTCCCTCCAGCCCAGCACACCCAAAACCAGAGAGACTTGGGTTATTTTTGTCATACACCAAGGCTGTTGGGTGAGTAGTTAATTAATCAAAAAGAAGAATCAGGGAAGACTGAAAATCTTCCCCTTCATATACTCAATCGCAGTTCTCTTAAAGGAAAGGATTAAGATGATTTTTTTCTTTAATACTTACAAATTCAGTTTCAAATTTTCACCTTTCTTTCCTTTTTTTGAAAAGGTGAACTTACACAAGCATTTACAATTATTATTATTATTATTATTTCAAGTATTAACCATCTGAATAAGGAAGATAGAATTTTCAAGCCAAAATGAGGTTTCCAGTGCATTTTAAAAACATTCGGGAAAAAAAATAATTCTGTGCCCTCTTTCTACAGTCAGTGCTATGTGTGAATATCCATATTAAAGTTCCTACATTCTGAGAATTTCTCCAGAATTTCTCCAAACTTGATATAAAGGTGTCTTTTTTAGATTTTGTTTGAACTTTGAACTGGTTTCAAAATTCTGTGGGAAACCAAAAATCGTCTGCAAATTCAACAGACTTTTTAAAATGTGAAAAAATCACAGTTGCACAAAATACGCGTGAATGGCATAAAATGGTGCATTTTCATATTGCAAAGTGGAAAGGTGTAAAAAGTCAGTAAATCTGTTTGCACTGCATGGTTCATCTTTGCTGGTGATTCATGTGTTGCAGCAGCCCAGAGCTCTTGCCGGTAAGACAGTAACTTCCTCAAGTTATGCTCGATCATGTTAATAATCTACGGATTAGGATTCCCTAAAAATATTCACTGATTTAATTCCAAGAGGGTCTATCATGTCAATGATATTAATACATCTTGTTAGGTCCTGTCATGTGTATAGAAAAGTTTCTATCCCCGTGACAGAATTATCCTGATTTTGATTTCAAGTGTTGAAGAATCAAGTAAAAAGGGAATTAAAGGAGCCGAGTGCCCGCACAGAGTGGTGAGGAACACGGAGCCATGAGCAGGTGCTCACAGGCCCCAAAAGTGTGTGTGAGGTGCACTGTGTGTGCATGCATGCTGTGCCACCCACTGAGGGCCACAGAAGGAGGCACCCCACGGAATTTTTGGCTACAGGGGAGTGAAGTTGGGCCTTTGGTTTTGACTCATTTGTGAATGTTGAATTTGGCTTAAATTAACATTTGACAAATATACCCAAACAGCCGTGAGGGCAACTCTGAAATGGACAGAGGTGACCCCCCCCCCCATGAAAGAATGGGCATTCCAGTCTATGTCTGGCCTGACACAGACCCTTTCCCTGATTCTTGGTGTCTCCACGGTGCAGTGTTGCCCAGTGCGTGGAGTGGCATGGTGGCAGTGCTGCCCAGTGCAGGGTGACCAAGTGGTCCGGTGGTGAGGAAGAAGCATTATTTCTACATCAGAGCAAGTGAGGAATTTGCAAGGGAAGGACAGTCACTGCCTGATTCAGAGTTTCTTACAGTCATGTCCAATAGTGGTTTGTCTTTTTTTTTGTCCTTTTTTCTTCTTCCTCCCCTCAAACTTGCAGTTTCTCTGCCTGAAGTCTCTGCTGACCTTGTAGCCAAAAGAAAGTGTTTTTGTGCTGTTTCTAGATGATGCAGTTAATTCTGTTTCTAAAGAATTTTTATAACTTCTTTTAGCACTTTAAAAATGGGGTGATGAGCACCTGTGCAGGAGTACAGACACTGGAGGATTTTTGTGGACTGTGCAATAACCCTGAAATATCTCCTCCTTTAAAATTAATTGCCCTGGATTTGCATGAGTTACCCAGTTTCTGTCTGAGTTGTTTTGATGCCAGATGAGAGCTAGTTAAATTCATTTTGATTTTCTAATAATGGCATCAGGAGGGAAAGAGAGGAAAAATTATAGCACTGAGATACCCAAAAGTTGGTCTGGAGGAAACTGTTTCGGTCAACAGCATATTTACATGGTGTGAGAGAGCAGAAATCTGAAATGCTTTCATCCATCTTTAGATGCTTTATATTATTCAGGAAGTCCCAAGTCATATTAAAGTAAAAACATTATGGAATTAAAAACAGTTTTAAAAAACAGGTGTGCAGAAAGAACATGGAGAAGCTTTTGTTTGTCAGTGGCTGTATACAAGCTGTCACACATTTCCGCAAGGACATATTCGGGGTGAATGTCACTCGTCATGAATCTAGGTGCAAATAACTGCTATTGCTGAATATATACGATGCTCTTTAATGGAGAGCACATGAAAAAATTATGAGAAAATGGATAAACATTAGCACGTGCGGTTGGCATGTTGGTAATGTAAGGAAAGTGCTTCTGTGAAATTTTCTGTTAGTGAAGCATGTTGCAGGCTGAAGCCCAGCTGCTGGGGAGTGTAAAGGGAAAAGGTTCAATTATTATCCATTTAAAATGTACCCCAAAACTCAGTTCTAGCAAAGTGATGCACTGCTCACTTGGCATCTCATATTCTTCAGCAGCACTAAAAATTTTTCCCATGTTTACTTCCATTTTAGCTGTGATTAGAAATCACTTCCGAAAAAAATATTTATTAAGAATCTTTTTATCAAGAAATACCTATTAAGAATGCTCCCCTAAGAAAGTTATTCAGATGTGGTACTTCCTCCTTTTGGGTCCAATGGTGAGGGATGATCAGTAGATGACATAAAGATTAAAGAGAGAGAAAGGAAGCTGTAAATCATCCAGAATGACAGTAGAAATTAAAACCTTGGGGTTTGTCAGGCTCCCTCGTACATTAGCTAATAAATATAACTGTGCTTTGGTTTGGTTCATCTTCTGATTTTACAGGCTTTGCAAATGTTTGTTTTCAGATTAATGTATAAATGTATGTGTAACTATGCATATGCTTAGTGCGGGGGCAGCTGGTGCCGTGCCCAGGCAGATACATAGATATATAGAGATATATATAAACATTTGGCCAACCCCTAATAAACATTCAAATAAAATATACATGTCCCAGTGCATGAGTCTCCTCCTCCTTCTCCTCCTCTTCCTCCTCCACCTCCTTCTCCTTCTTCTCCTCCTCCTCCTTCTTCTCCGCACAGTCTCTCCCCACCTCCCCCACCCCACTTCAAAGCTTGTGGTCCTTTCTCCATCCGTGTACTAAAAGGTTTCTTTGTGAGCCAGGCCATTTGTCCGTCATTGTTTGGGGCCCAAACGGTGGTAAAATACCCTGTCACCGATCTGGAGCACGGTGAATGGCAGCTTCTCTCCGGACAATTGGCGGCGGTGCCGAGAAATATTCCTGAGAGGATTATTTAACCTTTCAATTTAGGGGGCACAAAGCCTGGCTGATTAATGAACTTTCTGATGGGCGCCGATAAGCGGATCTATTTCTTTATTTCCTCCAAAAGTGATTCCTTCTCCTGTCCCATATTACTATAATCTTAAACATAAAATGTGGCAAATAGATTAAAAAACAGCACTAAAGAGTTTATCTGGCTAGCAAACTGAAGGAGCTAAATTAAAATTGGTAATGAAAGCAGTGGCTGAGCCCTGTATATGGTTTTTAAATGCGCTGTGTATTTTGAAGAGACTTATTCTCCAGCCTGCCTGGTAATGACTGCTTTGGGTGCGCGGTCCGGGTCCAGCTTCTGTTATCCCCCCAAAAAAATGAGTTATGTTATCTGGATGACTGCAGACACATATGCATCCCCCTTTCTCACTGCATGGGCAGACAAGGTCGATAGCATTACAAGGTATTTGTGGCAGTGCTTGTTTCAGTTTTCAGAGCTGCCAGTTTTCAGCCAGATTTGAATTACAAAAGAAGAAGCTGGCATGAAAATTGAAAGGGTTTATCGGCTAGTCTGAAGCCTCATAGCACATTGCTTATTTATGCAGTCCATTTGCACCAGGAAATGTAAAAAGGAAATACATTTTAAAAATAAGGTCATAAAGACCCAGATATGTTTAAGATGGCAAATAAAATATAGATACCTATAATATCTTTCCAGGAAACGATTTCACTTAATGTTGCACATTACTTTGGAGGAACATTTATGTTACTGTCATAAATTTGTGCGTTTGTGTCACCATACAGATAGTCCCCAGGGATTAGGAACGAAGTGTTTGCTAACTTACTTTAAAATTAAAATAGAAGGGGAGATAGGTTTGTAGTTTGAGAGCCACATCAGGAATAGTTGGAGTTTAATGCGCCATCGTTTTTAAATAACGTTTTGCATTCCCTGTAAAATTAGCCATGGACAGCTAGAGAGATGCCACCACCTTTGGAGAAAACTGGGATGCATTTTAAACCATGAAGATTTTGAGGCATTCAGGGATTGTATTGTTGTTATCCTCACTATCTTGCATACATTCATTTTATCTACAAACTTGAGGGGTTTTTGTCTGTTTCTTAGAGGAGACTTTTTGAATTAATATTTTAGGGTTTTCTCTTCTGCTTGCAAGAGTATTAAAAGATTGCATTCATTTATTTTAAATATATAATATTGTACTTTTTGTCTCTTCCTTTAGCGTTTCACACAGTCGATTGTAGATGCTATTTGCATCTGTTTAAAATGCATTGTAGAAATGTCTTATTTCTGTAGAAAGAGATCTCAGTGCTCATACTGTGGACTGGGCAAGATAAATTTCTTCCTCTGGGAAAGGTTTTGGTTTCCCAGACTGTACAATTGAAAAATAAAATTTTCATTTATTAGTTGGTAATTTAATGTGTATCATGGCTGAAAAAAAAAAAAAAAAAAAAAAGCCAGAAAGAAAAAGCAGGAAAAAAACCCCTAAAAGCTGAGTGAGTTCACTTTTTTCTTGGTTAATTCACTGTGTTTTGGTGATGTCCAGATGGCATGAGCACATTTAGTAAAGTGTAATTTGTGGGAAGATGCTCAGGTGAGGTCTCCACAACTCCTGTGGGGAAAGAAAGGTTTTTTAGATAGCTGAAAAAACGAACTAAAATTCACTGAAGAAATTATTTAATTTGTAATTGTTTGGAGTTCAGGGGGATTAAAAGTCAAAATACTAAATTCGTATGTTTCTTATTTATTAGCATGCACCAAGCTCAGTGTGTTTCTGTCATGAATTTTCATAAGGATTTTTACTACGTAGCATGTGTGGCTTAATGATGCAATCACCTGATAGACTGGGAAGACTCCAAAGGAGACGTTCCGGTCTGTTGTGTACATAATACTTGTTTCAAAAATCTGCCTAATTAAGGAATTACCCAATGGAATGCAAGTCTACTGGGTGCATGACACGGTTAAAGAAAATAACAACAACAAAAACCCTGGATATAATTACAATATTACATGATACCTTATATTGGCAATTTTGAATATAAGGGAATGATGCTAACCTGCCATTGTTTCAGCTGGCATGCCAGTAGATTATGATAATTTGTAGGAGAAAGTAAATGTATATTTCTCCATGATAGAGCTGCTCTGACCTTTTCTCTGCCCAGCTCCAGCCTGCAGCCACAGCGCATGATGTTTCAATGATTGTCTTTCAGTGGCTCAAGGAAGTAGTGAGATATTGCTGCTAATGAGTTTTACTCCCAGAATCAGGCCATGTTGGTCTTGTTGGGTTGCAAACAGCAATCTTGGTCGTTTGCAAACTTGTGCTTGACTGTGGTGGACAAAGTGGTGGAAAGGGTGAAATTACTCCCTTGCATTCTCAGAGCTGTTGAAACTGATGTTGGATGTAACCAGCAAAAAACACCTCAGAGCAAGCCTTCATCAAGCAGGATGGTAGCTAGTGGGTGCTGGTGGATCGACAGTTAATGACCTTGGTTCCATCAAGTACGAGGCTCTGGGAACTAATTTGAATTTGATTTCTTTGTCAGAGTGGCTTTCACTGGTGCAGGAGTGGGGTGGAAAGCTTTCCCTGCAGCAGATTTTGGGTCCAGTGTGTGCAAGAGGTCACCCTGAACAGTGTGGGCCTGGCTGCCATCACATATCACGCTGCATATCACACCACATGTGACAGCTTAGACACACCACACGTCACACCCTATGTCACAGCACACATCACAGTACACGTCACACTGTCATGTGTTGGTTCTGGAACAGCCTGCAGACCACCTCCTGTTGGTCCAACAGGAGCACTTGGGGTTGCACAAAGGGGTCTGGCCTCCAGCCCCCCCCCCCCCAGCAATGTCCATGCAGCACATAACAGGGAGAGCAGGGAAACATGCAAAAATAAAGGTCAGATGATTTTCCTTAATTAGTGAGATTTAGCCAGATTGCGGATCCTAAGTAGCAATGAGCTTTGTAAAAGGGAGCCCTGGTCGGATCAAAGTCAGTGCAGATAAGGGGAACTCAAGGTCACCGGGGGAGCTGCCCAGCAGGGCCATTTGCATAAAAAATTACTGTCAGAAATAGGCCAGAGAGGCAGCCCTGGCATTTTGATCTCTTGGCCTTTGTCATGGAGATTCCTGGTTCAGAAGGGAGGAAGGCCAGTGTCCCAGATAATGATTAACTGTTTTAATGGCATTCATTCATTCATTCTGCACTAACTACTCATGCAGAAAAAAGGGTTATGTAAAATGACATTAGAAGAAAAATCATTTGTAATCGTTGCATCAGGCTGCACTTTGAGGAGACATTAGGAGTAAATCCATGGCGTGGTAGGCTTATGCTTTATCTTCTGATATTTACTGAGTTTACTGGTGCATGAAAAGCTTTCAGCAAGAATAGCAGATGGGATGGACCTTTCATAGGTAATGCTATCTACCAGGTTATTACTTCTATATATTGATAGTGAAGTAATCTCCAAGATATCACCCTACAAATATAGATTATTTAAATGTTTTTAACAGGAAAAAAAACCCCTGTAACATAAAAAAGCTATGTTGATGAGTATTTTTTTTTGTACCTGTATGGCTGATTCTTTAGATGCTTTTTTAAGTCTTAAATAATAAGAAAACAGAGGGTTTATAACATGCGGGTTTCCTTTTTGGCTTGGGAGAGGAGTAAAGTTATGTAGAGTTGTAATCTGCCCTGCAAGTGTTTAGTTTAATTTTTTCCTTAAATGTGACCTTTTGCATTAACTAAATAAAAGCAAGCAGGGCAGGGGAGCTGCCCTGGGAGGGGGAGGATGGGTTGTGGGATGTGTGTAAACCTGAAGAACTCCCATGCTGGGAGGAAGCTGATGCCTGAAAGATTTTTTCTGCTTTTTCTCTGAATATTTCTTACACTGTTCCCTACATTCAGAAGTATTAGCATGCATACTTGTGATTTTTTAGGTGATAGTTTAGCCTGGTTTCATGGTGTTTAGCAGGCTGGTAGACTAAACACCCCTGAAACCACGTAGAGACCCTGTTTTCGTGAGCCCTCAAGGTCTCCTAGTAAGACAGATTTTGTAAACTAGAAGTTAGCCCACCCAGGCCCCTTTTTGGGCCCTCCTGGTAGATATGCTAATGTGTAGTCTTTAATTGTATACTCGACCGGGGGGACGGGGCTTTTGCGGCGTGTTCTACCTGGACGGCAGAAGCCATTGAACGGGATCCTATTAAAATACCGAGGTAAACAACCCCCAACCCTTTCACCGTGTCTGAGCCTTTATTTCCTAAGACCAGAAAAAGGCATCAAAGCCCTTCTGCCTGCTGATGTACCAGTTTTGGTATGGGGGCCCACAGTAAGACAAGGCCACTGCACAGGGCTTATCTTTTCTATAAAAAGTATTGAGAAGTGGGTGCAAATTTTGCTAGTTTCACTTCTAGAACACCAATGATGGCCAGAACCATAATTATTTTCATTGGAGGATATCATTCCATAGGTGAAGGTGTCAGGCTCTTCAGTTTTAGCACATGACATCTTGGAATGTGAAGGATCATGTATCTGAAATAATACCTGGGTTTTGTCACTGTGTGATATCATCACGCTGTATTTTGCAAAGCCCAAATAGTGTGATTGTTCATTCTCAGAAGGTCTTGGTGTTTCCTTTTAATGCCCAGCTGGCAGGGAGCAGAGCAGTGCCACGGTGGTTCTGGTGGCCGCGCTGCTCTCACATTCCACTGTGAGAGCTGTGAGAGCTCTCTGGCAGGGAGGAGTGGGCAGAAGGAACCCTTTGGGGCAGAATTCCCCTGTGGTCTCCAGTGGCACCACCCTTGAGAACAAATTTAATACAGACAAGAGTCTACACATTGGGAAGGCAGAGGAAGGTGTCATTCCCAGGGTTATTGCTGCTCTTTCAGAAGCCCTGTGAAAAGCAGAGGTGATTTCTGGGGGTGCTCCTCATGCTGAAATCTAACCAGAATAATGGTGATTGATACAAACCAGACAGATTTTTCCCCAAGGCTTGCATTTTGGTTTGTAGTTTTTTATTTCCTTGTCTCTTCTCTGTATTTATGATAAAAGAATACCTGAAAAACCAAGCCAGCTTAGTGTATCACACACTGCTGTAGCTGGAGAGCTCTTGCTGTGAGACATGGATGAGAAATACACAAATTGCTTTATAGGTGATAGTTTTTCCCTTTCCCTGTTTCCCCACCTTTTGTCACAAATTGCTGTTGGATGTGTCACTCCTCTTAGTGTTTCTTCAGGCCCCTCCTGGTGCGTGGGTGTGGGCTGAGGAATATGACTCTGAAATATGCATTTAAACTCAGGGCTGGGGAGTTCACAATAAGGTGACCCTGCAAGTGTGATCAGATTCATAAAGAACGGCACTGGAAGGTTCCTCTTGTTCCTGCCTATTTTACAAACACTGCTGTCATTCTTCTGGAGGCTCTGACGGAGAGCACAGTGGCTCCCACAGCAGAAGAGCATGGCGATACACAGTTAAAGAAAAAAGCCATTCCTGCAATGAGCGTTCCCAAATACTACTGTTTTCTTTGAAATCTGGCCTACTCTTCCATGCTTCTTTAGCACCAAAGTGCAAAGAGGTCGCTCCTAATCCCCACTGCTTTTGGGCCAGGATTCCTGCATCCCTTGCTAGCCCTGGTGCCTGCCCGTGCCAGTGGCCTGTGGCATCATGCCTGTGCCATGGAGTATCGGACTGGTCTGTCATTCTCTCTGTGGGCCATGGCATCATGCCTCCCCAGCTGTATCTGAGGGCCCCTGTGAGAGAGGAGGGGCTGGGACACAAGGAGGAGGGGGAGAGATAAACCAGCAGTTTGCATTCAGAGCTGAAACAACATGGCCTGGTGGACAAGATGCCAGCGATGCCTCTTCTCCCCTCATTTGTGATGCTCAGGCTGAACCTTGCTCCACAAAATTACAGTTATGTGAGCCACTTGCTTCTTTTTCAAACTTAGTATTCCAACAGCAAGCAGGAGTGTATTGATCTAAGCTTAATAAAATTATATTTATGTAATTTTAATTTATTTTTAATTCAGCATTCAGAATACTGCCAGACCTAACTCCTGACTATTCCCATCTTGCAGACAAAGCCAGGACCCATCAAGGCAGCCGGTTCCTACTCGGAGCGCTCTGTTTCTGTGTACTGCTACAACTGCTCCCGCAAGGGACACTTTGGATACGTAAGTCTGGGCACTCTCTGGGATGCAAATCCATCCCTGCCACCGTGTGTGTGTGGGTGGAGGTGAGCTGGAGGAGCCAAGCTGGTGTGTGACACGAGAGGAGTGTCACCACAGTGCTGCTGAGATCAGTGCAGGCCAACGGATCTCACCCATCTAATTTGAAGATAGGGAGGAAAGTAAAAGTTGCTATCTCTCCTTGGCAGGTTTGTTGATTTGACACTGCCTGGGAGAAAGAATATTACTGGAAAACAGTTGCTGAATACAGCTTTTTTTCCCCCTTTCTTTTTTTCCCTTTCGTGCCTCACTGCCATGTTCATTACATCACGTCAGGTTTTTCACCACAATCAGCCCAACTATTTGAGGGCTGTTTTGGGAATTTTCCATTTCTGCCTGCTTGTGATGATCCTTTTTTGTAGTTTCCTAGTTTAGTTCAATATCTGAACTAAGTTTGGCATCGTCCTTCTGTAAGGTGCAGCCTGGTAAAGGAGACATCATAAGCCTTTGTGGCTTCAATAAAAACAGGACATGTGCTGCATCTTCCAGGGTGTTTTGTTGATATTTATCACCTTTTTTGGTGCCTATCATAACAAGTTCAGCTCTGTACCTGCAAATAACAACACAAAACAAATAATAGGGTTTTTTTCTTTTATGGAATAAATGCAGGAGCCACAAATAATCTAGAAAATGAATGTTAATCATGTATTGGATGGTTTAGCTTATTTTTTCCTGTGGCTTAGAAACAGCAAATTGCCAGAAAATTTCTCCCTTCCTTTCTGCCTGCTCTTGTGTGTCAGCCCCTTCAACTATCCAGTATATTTTTTTAAAAGCTTGGGCATTTAGTTTAGTTTACTTTTATTAAACTGTCCAAAAAATGACACTGGAGGAAGACAAGTAAGGCTGCTGTAAAAATAATGAGTAATTATTAAGGATGCTGTAAATTGATTATTTAAGTCTTTATTAAGACTTCTGTAAAAATAATTAGAAATTATGTGTGAGGTGCTGATAGTAAATACTTAGATAGAAAATGGTAGAAACTGTACAAAAGCAGAAGGGGAGGAAAGCAACTTGTGGACATTTTATGGCTCTCAAAGATAAGGGAGATAACAAAGTACTTGTAATAGTGTACAAGGAACAGAAACAATCTGAGCAATGACTGAATGACAGGGGATAAGCCAACAGCAATACAAGAGGGCAGAGATACCAGATCATCCTATGTGCACACCATTCCCAAAAACAGGCAAAACACTTGCAAAAAAGCTCATTATTCACTAAATTTCAGCCAAGCAAATGTCAGAAAGAAGCTGATAAATGCAAAATACATCCAAAATGCATCTCTGATCTGCTGTGCCACTGAAAGGGAGAGAGGAGCAGACGGGGACAGGGATGGCCAGGGTGGCACTGGGTGGTGGCAGTAGCACATACAGGAAAGCTGCTGATCCCATAGTGCAGACATCAGGTGAGTGAAAGCTCCTGACAGCTCCTGTTGATTGGTGAGGCCCAGACATCACTAGGTAGATCAGCTGTCAGGAAAAAATTACTCCCCATGAGGGAGGTGAGCCCTGGCACAGGTTACCAGAGAGGCTGCAGCTGCTCCTGGATCCCTGGAAGTGTACAAAGGCAGGTTGGATGAGGCTTGGAGCAACCTGGGATAGTGGGAAGATGTCCCTGTCCATGGCAGGGTTAGGATGGAATCATCTTTAGGGTCCCTTCCAAGCCAAGCCATTGTGGGATTCTGTGTTTCTGTGATCTCAGCAGTATCCAAGAAGAGAAAGATGATGAAGCAAAGCACAACAGGTAACAAGCAATTTATACAGAGGATAAAGGAGAATAAAGTATCTGTCAATATCACATAGTACCAGAAAAAAGGCAGAATCATAGGAAGTGTTCCTGTTAGCCTGACTTTCAAGACATGGATAAAACTGTGTGTACAGCAGTGAAAAAACTCATATTTCTGTTCCAAGGGTTTGGGAAATAGTTTTGGGCATGCACAGGATGCCAGAGTCAGACCCTTCCTCACCTGAGCTATCTGTTCAGGGCTCTCCTCCTGTTCTTTTTCCTCTTTCTCTTCCCTACACTCTGACATGTGCACACAGCAGCTGCAGCATTTGCCTGTGGTTTGTCCCTGTGAGGGAACAGCACACGATGAGACCACCCACCCGGGCTGTTGGCAGGCTCTGGCTCCCTGTGGCTGCTCCTCTCTTTCCCCAGCCCACTCACCCCTTTGGCCTGCTGCACCTGTGCAGGGAGCCTCCCCCAGAACAGTCCAGGAGCCAGGGCTGCCCTGCCATGGCACTGTTTGTCTCTGGGGGCCTGGGCATGTGCAGAGCAAGTGCTGGGGTCCTGCCTGGCAGCAGAACAGCCCTGTCCCTATGCACAGTAGCTCTGCCAGCAGCTCACCTGGTGTGTAGCTGTCATCACCTGATCTTCATCATCTGTTCCATGGGTACTACAGGTGTGTGGTAACTGCAGGAAGATGGGAGATTCCTCCTGTGTGCTCAAACAGCACCAGTGTTTCCGTGTGTGCAGGAGGGATTGTGAGCTGGTCATGAAAATGTCAGTGCTGACCACATCCCCCACAAATGCAGACCAGGACCTGAAGGACCTGGCCCATTTCACTTCCAGAAATCACCACTCAGCCACCTCTAATGACCTGAAATGTGTTCTGCAGGAGTGCTCAGAGAAGAGGATGCATGGGAACATGTTCCCCAGTTCTCCCTTCATCTACTACTACGATGATGAATGCGATATCAAGAGGAGAGCCAACAGGTTAAAAAGAAAGGTGGCAGGTACAGTGTGTTTTGGGAGATCCCTCCCACCTTTCAGCTCTGTGTTTGTGCTTCTTAGAAACATTGTGGGATTATTTTCATGTGTGGGGAAAAGCTGCCTGGATTTGAACAGGTAGCCTGGTGGTGGTAAAAGATTTGTGATTTTACTCATCCGTGTCTGTCATGGAAATTGACTGTGTCAAAGTCACTCAGTGAGCATTGTCAAATGTTTTAATTCTGAAAAATCTGCTGACATTAAAAATGCCATGAAATAGCAGGAAGGGGATTAAATCACAATTTGTTAAGATTCTAGCCTGATGACAGGAAAAACCCACAGTGAAAAAATCTGCCAGAGAAAATTTTTTGTCTAACTTCATATGTAACTAAGGAGAACTGTAATGGCTCAGGCACCAGGTTTTAGGTTTTTTAGGTATTGAAATAATCCACTCTGCTTTCCAGACCTGCAGGAAGCTGGCCTTCTGCCAGAGCAGTCTGAAACACCGTTGCAGGAAGAACAAATTGAGGTGCCCATCCACAAGAAAAAGAGCAAACTTTGGAAAGAACAACAGGGGAAGCACAGCAGGAACAGTGAGCAGCAAAAGAAGATGAAGGTGTCACGGGCAAAGAAGCTCCAAGAGAAGAAGCACAGGAGGGGTGTTGAAATCCACTGCGAACCGGAGGACTTCCCTCGGGGGCACAAGCAAGTGTGCAAGGGCACCAGGGTCCACCACAAGTCCCTTTTCCAGGCATTCTCAGGCAGCAGGGCCGTGTGTGTGCAGCAGCCTCTGGAAGGTACCAAAAGGAAGAAGAAATGGAAAAAGCAGAAAAATGCTAGTCCTGACAGCAGGGACAATCTGTTCCTTATAAAACAGCGGAAGAAGAAGTCCAAACAGAAATCCTGGTGATGGGGAGGTAGGCAGGTAGCACTGGCATTCCTTGGCTCTGGCTCTGCCTTCTCTTTATTCCTGTCCCTCTCTTAGCCCATTAATTTGAGTCCATCCCTGACCCAGCATGCTGGGCACCATCACCCACCCCGTCCATCTCCACAGCTGGAGGGGACCACTCCATCTCTGTGAGCTGTCCCATGGCAAGAAGGACCCAGTGCTCCTGCCAGGGGTGGTCCTGGAACATGCTGTATGCTTGTTTTCTTTGCTTGGGAGTGTGGGGGCACGCTGGGTTTGGCAGGGTTTGTTTCTTCACCAGTGAGATGTGGCTGTGCTGTTGGAGCACAGCACCTTTGGGGCCAATGCCAGGGAGACTTGGGTCAGGAGGGTCGGGGTGGAATGCGCAAACACGGGGATATAGTACAAACACGGGGATAAAGCACAGCCCCTCGGCCACCAGTCCTCTCCAGAGTGCAGGAGGGCATTGGGCACTTCCCTCCCCCCTGGAAGGGGCAGCCAAGTGTCTGCTTTATGCTCTGGGATGCAGCAGTCACCCACTTCACTCTCCAGAGCAGGCCCATCAGTCCACTGCCCTCAGGGCTCAGCTTTCAGGGCTCCATCCCTGTCCTTACCTGCTGGTCAGCAGAGCAGGAGTGAGCAGTTGGGCCTGGAACAGAGTTTACATCTCACACTAAATCTGTCCTTGTTCCTACTGATGTGGAGGCTGTTTCTGGAGATAAAAGAGTGGAGTATGAAGAACATACTTGGTTCCAGTCACACTGTGCTAAAATTTAATTCTTTTTAAAGACAGTTATTTTTGTACACTGGAATTCAGCATGTTGTTTTAAGGTATGTAAAAATAAAATGCTTTATCAAAGGACTACCACAAATAAAACTTTACATGAGAAATATGAAAAACAATTGATTTGTTCCTCATTTCCTTGCATTCCAGACATAATTGATAACAGCATCATGTTCTCTTTCCTGAGCTGAAACTACATCACCTCTGGAAAGAGTAGAGGAAAAAAGTAATGTATTTATACTCTACTGCTTTGAAAAGGAAAATTATCCATACCCTGCTGCTCTGTGACGTGCTTTCTGCTGTACCACTCCTTAGTGAGCAGCTGATGGTAACAGCACAGTGTCACTGAGGTGCAAGTCCTCTCCTCGTGCAATGGTCCTGTGTTAAAATTAGAGATTATTTGTACCCTGCAAGGGTATCTGGAAAGGGATGTGGGCACCCAAGAAAAAATTGAGGACTCTCATTATGCCAGTGTTATCCCATGCCAGTACTCCCTAAAATCATCAGGTTTCTGTTTGGCAAACCCATAAGTGAGAACACAGGTGTTCTGGTGACCTTGTCATCCTGTTTCAGAGGTATTTGTGGTAGAGCTACACCTGCATAACATTTGGGAAGCTAATGTCTAGCTTTGCTTCAGCACGTCTTTGGCAACAAAAGATAAGTTTTGCTAAACTTCTTTTATTGTTTGATTGAAAAATTCCTGATGATACTGAAAAGAAAATCAGTTTTAGCCCTGTTGAAAAAATATTAAGTTAATTCCACCCTTGAAAATACTTGCTTTAAACACAGAAACCACTCTTTTCCCAGATGCTGTGTTTTACATCCTTTTTGGGGTTTGAATTCCGTGTTTCATTGGAGCCAAAGTCACCATTGGCCTTCAGCCAAACCAGCACAAACCTGATAGGCAGGGATGAGGATTGTTTTCAGTGTTTGTTTTGGTCATCTGGCCAGCTAAGTTGTCTTGAGGTGAGCACATTTCCTGTGCCTCAGAGAGGTGCCTTTGCCTCATCCATGTGCAGTGCCAGAGGGTGAAGTAAGTCAGAGTTCTTCCTAACTTCTGCTGTGAGGACCAGGTCCCTGGCCAGCATGGCAGGAGTCAGACCAGCCAGGAGTCCACGCCTCTTTCTCTGATGCTCAGTGGCTTCGGACAAGAATATTTCACCTTGGACACTGCTGTGGAGTTGTTCAAACCCTGTTGTGTGCTGATGGGCAGAGCCTGCCTGGCCTTGGGAAGGTAATGGCAGGGAGTTCAGGCACAGTGACTTACACAGGTACTTGGGTGAGACCCACAGAGGTCTGGCTGCCAACTGTGGCTCCTGCCTGTCACTGGCAGCACCTGCTGGCAGCACCAGACAATGGGTTTGTGGTGGAACTGCCTCTGGATGTCACTCCGAATCCTGCAGGTACCCAGCCCTGCAGAGCCTTTACTCTGGTAGATGTCTGCTGCTTCTGATTACAGGACAGTGAGTAAAAGATGGAGGAAGCATGTTTTTCAGGACCATGGGAAGGGAAAGAAGTGAAGCAGCGACCCTGGAAGCAGATGGGAGCTAGGTGAAGGAACATCCTCTAGCCACAGGCCAGGATCTGGCTGGCGGGCAGCAGCGTTGGCACTGTGAGAAAAGAAACAAGACCCCGCACTGCCACATCCAGCCTGGAGCACAGACCACTTTGGGTCCTGGAAGGGAACAACATCCGCTCCAGGACTAACCAGTGTCAGGCTTTGCAGAAATTGCACCCACCAGGGCATTCAGGGGAGAACTGGCAGGTCTGGATAATGCCACCAGTGAGGAAAGAGGGACATGGACAAGGCTGGCCTGTTGCTGGAAAGCACCTGGGTAAATCAGGTGTGACAGAAACCAGTGCCTGCAGCTCTGGCACCTTGGAACAAAGTGAGTTGTGTCTGGCACCAGCTGTCACCAGTAACCAGTGCCACCCAGCACGCCCTGTAAGGCTTCTGTGGGGCAGCTGATGGATCTAAGTGTTCAGCACAAGAATAAAGCAGTAGGAGATTGTTTACATTCAGTGAGGAGGAGAGGACAAGGAAAATGGCATAAAGGAGTGGATTTCCCAGCATCATCAATATGAGCAGGTCAGGTGCTGTGAAAGGGCAGTGCTGTGCTAGAGCCCTGCGCCAGGCCTGGCAGACTGAGCTGCTTCCATCGAGCTCTGCTTTATTCCATTAAACTGCAATGTACTTCAGCCTGTCACTCCCCCTGCCTGCTTTCCCCCCTCCTTTAAAGAACTGTCAGTTCTTACTGCAGAGATGCCTGGGACTGAAAAACATGCTTATCCCAGGAGAGGACAGTGTCTCGAGGTCACAGTTGATGTGCACTGGTGAGGCAGCATGAGGAAACCTACATTGCGTGAATAAATAAAGGGCCACAGCTCAGACCCAGCCCTGCAGAGGAGACAAGATGGGTGGATCAGGAGGTCAGAGTCTTGTTGGGTAATGGGGGCAGGTGTCCCAGGAGTGAAGAGGGGAGAAGGGAGTATTGGGTCCATCATTTGTTGCAGCCACTACACAGAGAGGTTGAGGAAGGAAGGAGTGCTGTGATTTGAAGTGTCTGTGTCCATGGCATACCTGTGGGAAGGCATTGAATGTGTCTTTGTGACACAGCACAGGTCTGGCTCCTCCTTGAAGTGTTCCTTTCCCGAAGGTCTATCTCAAAACATCAGTCTCTCTATTCAACTGTTGTGCAGGCTGCAGGGACCATCACTTACCTGTGTGTGTACACCGTACCCTACACCTGCAGCTCACAGTAATCACACACAGACCCGTGTGCTCAGACTAGTCTCAGTCTTACTGTTTTCACCCCATGTGTCACTGAGCAGCTACTCACAGGTGCCAAGCAAACCTGAGGTTCAGTTCACCCAAACAGGTGGACACTGACGCCTGAGCACCCAGCAAGGACAGGCCCTCCCATGCGTCACCTTCGAGATGGATCTGTGGGTGACAATGGCTGAGTAGGGTCAGTGGCAACCGACCGTGGCACCACATGGCACAGCAGCCAGTAATTGCACTTTTTTTGCATTGCAAAATGATTATTAGCACCTCAGTTCATTATCAGAGCAAATTTAATTTTTCAATGTAAAGGAGCCAGTTGTATTTATAAAGGAAACACTGTTGATACAGCTGGAAAAAATTAATTCATGACAAATGTAAGGAAAATTAATAGTCTTTAACCAGGGCAATATTTGACTGTGTCTAATTGTGCTTTGCGAGGTTTGAAAAGCCCTGGCAGAAATTCTTGCAGAGGCATTTTGCACTTCTCCTGATGAAACTGCATTTAAACATTGGGGTTTTTTTTTAATTAACCTACTGCCAGTCTGGTGAAATCACAGAAAAACTGTTGTGGAAACCTAGTATTCTCTGGTGTATTTGTGCACTGGCAGGGGCATTGTGTGCATTTGGGAAGGTCTTGTCTAATCCAAATCCATTCAGGTAGAAAACAAGGAAGAAGGAGCAGAGGCAACGCCAAGGGCAGAGTGGCCACAGGGAGCCACCAGAGAGAAGGTGCTCAGGCTGACCACGGCCCATGGAGACTGCAGGCAGGGGTGGCCATACCCGGAAGAGGAAGGTTTAGCAGGCACCAACGGGTTTGGGATGGGGGAAGTTTCACGGAGACACATGTTCTCTATTCACTGGCACGAACACACAGAGGCGGGTAATGTTGGGAGTGATGGGCTGATTGCACGTGGCTAGAGCAAGGCCAGCGAAGAGGAACAAGCCCAGCTGAGGCTTCAGTGCCTGGTTGGGTCAGAGCTCCACGGGGCTGTTCCTGCTGGGCTCTCCAGAGGTTTCCACATTCTGGTTGTGCCCCAGCCCCACTATGGCACCAGCTACCTCCTTTGTGTGGACAGACTGCAGCCTTTTCAGTCGGCAGCAGCAGAAGATCTGCGTCCTCCATGTGATGAAATCCGAGGTGCAGACAGCCCTAGGTGGGGTGCAGGCTGGTGAACACTGTCACGTCTGAGCTGAGCTCTCTTAAGCAGCTGGTTCCAGCACCTACACTCCCACTGCTGTCACGCTGGCTGCTTTGGAGAGGCAAACCAGAACGTCCCAGTTTCTGAATGCACTGGGCAGGATAGCCCCCGCTGTTTTCCTGGAGGGGTGCAGGTATTGCAAAGGGGACATCAGCCCCTGCAGTGTTCTCCCCCTCCAGCCCTGCGGACAGTCCCAGCCTCTCGCCCTCCCACCGCACTCGGCTCTCCTCAGGACAGCCTGGAAATGCGCCATCTCCTCAACTCAGCTGCCAACTTGAAGCCAATTTGCATTGGATAATTATTTTCAATTAAGTGATAACAATCGTGTTCTGAACAGAAATAATCTTGTCCAAAGGCCAAACAGTTTATCCCGTCTCGGAGATGAGGCTGCCGCTCTGGCGGCGCCCGTCCCCGTCAGCGGCGTTATCGCGGCGCGGTGCCGGCTCCGGGCTGGCGGCCAGCGCGGGTGGTGCGGCCGCTCCGCGGGGACCCCGCTGGCTGCACCGCCGGCCCCACCGCTCCTGCTCTCCACTAGTGCACGGGGCTCTCCACGTGCTCCTCGAGGAGCCAAGAGGCTCTGCCAGCCCTGTGGTTTGACTGCGGTGTCCGGGGGAAAAGGAGCCCTTTCCACGCGCAGCGCTCACCCACGCACCGTCCCCGCTCCTCCTGCAGTCCCGCACACAGTGGGCACGCACTCTGCACAGCCGGGGGCAGCCGGAGCACCTGGGATTGGCCTCAGCTCCTGCCGCCCGCCCCCACAGAGGTGACTCCGGGGTGCTCCCCACCAGGCTGACACCTCTGGTCGGCATCCTCCCCGGCAAGGAACCCGGCCTCTGCAGGAGCTGCCCAGGTGTGCCTGGACATCCCTCGGCTCTGGCTGTTCGGTGCCAGTGCCTCTCGGTGCTGGCTCTGTGTGTGTGCCAGCGTTCCTTGCTCTCCAAAGTAGCACCAGCCACTGAGGATCCCTCATGTACAGCCAGGGCTGGTGACAGTCCCTGCAGAGCAGTGCCTCTCTGCTATCGATCTGTGACTCTACTGCCACTGGAAAGAACACGTGGGGCTGCTGCTGCCAAGCACAGTGTCAGCCAGACCCCTTCCTGCCCTCGAGGGAGAAGAGGATCACCCCAACCAAGGCATCTGCCAATCTGACAGGAGTCACATTGGTTTGGCACTGAACTGGGAGGCTCTGGCCAGCTCCAAACAAGAAAGAGGAACAATGGTGGAGGCAGCTGCCATCCTGAGAGGCCCCAGCGCAGCTGCACCAGGATGTGTGCAGGGGCTGGAGCAGAACCCAGGACTCTCACCGTGGCCCATCCTGGGTGGCTGCCCCATGGGCCCCTGCCCCTCATCCCCCCCACAGCAGTGCAAGGAGAGCAGGCACTGGTGGCTGCTCCTCAGAGCCACCAGAGCCAGCCCAGGCCAGCAGTGGGACCACTGGACTCTCATGGATCTCATCCTGCACTTTTCTGGAAGGACGTTGGTGTGGGGGATTGTAGGGCTTTTTCAATCCGCCAAAGCCCAGTCAGTTGGGAAGATTGGACTCCAGAGCTCTTGCAAGTGAAAAATAGCAAATCCACTATCTTTTTAGTGGTGTTTTTATATTCAAATTAGACATAATCTCCATGAATAAAATTACTGTTCCCAAAGGGATCATGCCCAATTTAAATGTATAAAATGTCATTAAAAGGGCGCTGGCTTGCTATTAAAATTTAACTCCAGCAAACCCCCAATGTCATTTGTATTATAGTTTTACAATTAAGCCAGAGATGTTGGAAATAATAGTTTTGATGTACAATCTGGTATCATACAGTAGGAGCACATTGTTCCTCAGAAGCTGCAGCCGGACCTATCGCTGGCACCATGGCCACCAGCCATGGCTCCTGGGGACAGGGCACAGCCGTGGCACTGCCGGGTGGCAGCCAGCTGGGAACCATGCCCTTCCCTCCCACTCACATTGCCACCTGAGAGACAGCTGCAGAGAAGATGTGGCTCAGCTGGAAGAATGCATACAATGCCCTGGAGCCTCCTCTGTTTTGGGACCGTGCCAGGCAAAAGATGTGGATCCCTTTCCCCTGTCCCAGCTCCGCGCTGGGTTTGCCCCAGCTCTGCCACACCAGTGCTGTGTGCTGTGGCCTGCTTCTGTGGGGAGCTCAGCATTGCTCTCAAGAGCATGTGATCCTCACAAGGACCATCCTGGGGGCTGGTGGGGCTCCAGAAGCAGCTGGGAGCAGCAGCAGGAGGAAGGGATGCAGCAGACAAATGTCTGCTTGGGGCCATGATGCCCTGTGCCAGGTCATTATTTCATCTTTAACCCAGCACCAGTTTAGCTGGTGGGAGCTGCTGACTGTTTTCCACACAGCAGGGAGGGACATCAGGGAGATCAGATTCACTGGGTGTTCTGATCATGGCTGGTGAGTTTTCAGACACTCTGGATGTCCCTCAGTCACCAAGAGACCTGACAAAGTCTGTTCCCACTCTCCCTGGGGGCTGGAGACTCTGCTGATCCCTCACTATCATGTGCCATGGTCCAGAAGCAGAACCAGGTGATCCTAGGAGGTGACAACCACCAGAGGAATGGCCTGTCCTGTCCTTCCCCAAACCCTCATGGTTCTGCCCCAAATACTGGTGGTCCTGCTCCCCTCAGCTGGGCAGGTTTCAGCTTTTACAGTTGAGATGATGCAAGCAATGTTTCCTAAAAGGTCTGAGAACGAAGAGCCCCTGGCTGGCAGGAGCTGACTATTTGGGCACAGAGTCTGGAGCCTGCACTGACTATGGAAAGCTGAAACTGGGCCTCTTTAGCTGGGATCTGCAGGGGAACAGGAAACGGGAGTGAGCTCCCTGGACCATTCCCAGCTGGCGCTGGCAGCCACCCTGAGAGCACGAGGTCCCTCTGGAGAGGAGTTGCTGCCTGGCCCCATGGCCCCCAGACCTGGCACCAAGCACCCCTGGAGCCAGCACAAAAACCTACTCCCTGTGAAGGGGTGGCTCAGGAACAGCCTGTAATAATGTACCAAATAATTACTGTGCATTAAAGGGTATAATGCATATTCAAACATGCATTTAACTTTCAGAGCAAGCAGGTGAGTGAATACGCATGTTATAAAATACACGCATTTAAGTAATGTGCAATTAATGGGGCAAAACAGTCAAAACTATTTATTACTTCTGGGAACCAAACAACTTTCCAAGCATTTTAATTACTGCAGCATTATTTTGAAAACAAAGATCGCATTCAGTCTTTCACATCCTCCCTCTCTTTCCCTAAAGAACAGAAAAACTGTGTTAAAACCTATCACTCCTGTGTGTAGGAGGGAAATGCTGAGCACAAAAAAAGCATGCAGAGCCTTGGGAAGGTTGTGATGGGACAAATTACTGGAGCAGGAGAGAAATAAATAACCCTATAACATAGATCTTACATATGTCATATATATTGTATGGTATCACATTATATATATTATGCAGGATGGGCAAAACCCAACCCAGCTTCGAGACCCACTCTGGCAAGCTGGAGGTGCAGAGATTGCTGTAGAGAGCAGCAGCACAAGGAGCAGTGCCACAGGGAGCAGTGCCACAGGACTCTGCACAGCACTGGCACAGGGACACGGCAGGGGCGGCACTGCCACATCTTGCCCTCCTGCCATCCCCAGGCAGTGAGAGGTCCCAGCCACATGCCTTTTGTGGCACCCGTGGTGGCAGCTGGCACCAGAGCATCATTCTTTGCCAGCCTCTTCTGCTGTCTCCCACGTGTCCATGTCCCAGGTCCTTACTGGAGCTGCTGGAGCTGCCCCCTCAGCCTGCAGAACAGGGAGCACTCACCTGGGACATGCAGGCCAGCCAGTCTTCCCATGTGCCTGTGTCAGTGAGAGTGAAGGAGTTCCCCAGCACTGTCCTTCCATCAGCTGTTACATGGAGAGGCTGCTGCAGGGGACAAGGAAGAAGCTTCTCCTATGTATGACTGAGTTGTACAGCCTAACCAAAGGGACAGGCTGAGCCCTGGGTAATTCTTACCTGGATTTCCATGCTGAAGCACGATAAGCCACGTAATAAAATCTTTGTTTGCTTCCCACACCTTCATGATGTCACTCCTGGACCCTTTCCAGGCGCAACCCCTCAGCCATGAGCACCCTGGGGACCCTTCTCCCACTGGAGACAGTGGGGAACACCCCACACTGTGCTTTTCTGCCCCTCGCTGCTCTTCCCTTCTGCAGAGGGACACAAGGTCTGGCCAGCACTCTGAGACCCTCAGCAAGGCCAGCAGCACCTGAGGCCCAGGTGGGGTGGCCACGGGGCAAAGCCTGAATCTCCCCAGGCTTCTCCTGTGCAGAGCTGCTCCAGCTGCTTCTGCCTACACCCAGAGACCCAAATCCCACCTTGTGCTGCGCCGCCCCAAGCACCTTCTGCACATCCCACCCACGGAGAGAGCTTGGCTTCCACCAACAGGGAAAAGCAGCCACTTAATTAAATACATTTCATTTTCGAGGAGCTTTCTAAATTTATGCTAATAGCTGAGTGCTTCTGAGTCGTAGGCAGACAACACACCAGGTCATATTTTGCATTAAAATACATGAATCCAAAATGAAAATATTGGCAGATTTGGGATCCAGCAGTCCAATAGGGAAATGCCCTACCTGGGCACTTCCAACAGTATATTGCATCTAGAGCAGGTCAGAGTGTGGGCCTGGCTGCTCCCACAGCACATGACCACATGGAAAAAGTCCCTTTTAATTCTTAAAAGAAAAGCAGTTTAATCATTGTGAGGAACTATACCTTCAGGGTATCATTTCAAAAATACAGGCAGAGATTAGGAGGGATTTGTGAGATTGTGTTTATTCCCAATTTAAGTGCTTTCCATAAATTAATTATAAAAGCAAGCCCAAACCAGTCAGAAGTACACTGGGAAATTCTCAGAGTGCTAGTCATTTTCATGCACTAATATTCATGCCATCTGCCTGCCTTTTTTTCTGCACTTTGTCTAAATACTCTGTGGTTATCCTCATCCTGCTTTCCTCCGCTGTGCCTTGTCCCTCTCCCCCTTGCCCCGCTGCAGGTGCTGCCCCAAGCACACTGCTCTGCTTACACTGAGAGCGTTACAAAGAGGAAGCTGTGTCTTGGCATTTGAAAAGTTGTTGTCCTGCTAGCACATGCTGTGGGTTTATTCCCATTTATAGGATTCAACAGTGGCCCCAGACAAGCTCTCATCCCACAGGCTGCAAGGGGCACTAAGGTTGATATGGCCACTGTGAATTCACTCCAGGCAGAGCTTTGAGCCTTCTTTCAAAGGCCTCTTTTAAGAGAGAATTAAAATATTACTCCTAGAACAGCATCATTTCAGTTGCTTCCAGATACAAAATCCCAGCTATCCCTCAAGGAGGATTAAAGAAATCAATGTGGTTGAAATCCCTAATGGGAAAAATATGTTTTTCCTGTCTACAGGAAACCTCTGAAAATGCTTTAACTATAACCTTGTGGCAACAGTCTGATAGCCCAAGCACACTCCTGCGCCATCATGAAGGTGGGATTTCACCTGGCTGATGGGATCCTGAGCACTGCAGAGCCTGAGGGGCAGTGAGGCACATGGGGACAGGGGCAGAGCAGGGACACAGGGTCCAACGGGAACACAGGCATGGGGGGGATGTGGTCACAGTAAGGAGGAGAGGGGACACACATGCAGCAGGGACACAGAGATGTGGGCACAGCAAGGTAAGTGGGAGCAGCAGCAAGGAGGAACCTCCAACCAGGACAGCGTGGGAAAAGCCAGGCTCCTGTGGTTTTGGGCCCCAGCATGCTCCCACGTGCTGCTCTGCATCCCTCTGCCCGAGGAACTGCTGGGGGTGGCAGTTCTACACCAGCCATGCCACCCTGTGGCACAGCAGTGGGACCAGCCCGGCACTAGGGTCTCTTCCAGCCTCATGGGGAAGGAAGGGAGGAAGGAAGGAAGGAAGGAAGGAAGGAAGGAAGGAAGGAAGGAAGGAAGGAAGGAAGGAAGGAAGGAAGGAAGGAAGGAAGGAAGTTAGTTTTGAATAAAGGAAGGAACAAAAATAAGAAGGAAAGAACAAAAGAAGGAAGGAACGACAAGGGAAGGAAGGAAGGAAGGAAGGAAGGAAGGAAGGAAGGAAGGAAGGAAGGAAGGAAGGAAGGAAGGAAGGAAGGAGAAAGAAAGAAGAAAGAAAGAAAGAAAGAAAGAAAGAAAGAAAGAAAGAAAGAAAGAAAGAAAGAAAGAAAGAAAGAAAGAAAGAAAGAAAGAAAGAAAAAGAAGGAA